>BSBK01010641.1:0-217500 GCA_027943335.1 Chamaecyparis obtusa | reverse complement strand
GGGAGTTTTTTAAATTTCCTTTCAAAATTTATGCATAGTGCCCAACTGGCATGCATACCAAGGTGGGGCGCACAAGGTAGAGTGAGCACATAAGGCTCTTTCTCACTTGCTTTACCTTTTATGTTAAGCCTCATTTCCTTTAAACACCTCTAAGACCCAAAACATGATGTATGTGGGATAAACCCACATGCATACCCTCTACATATTCTTCCTTTCTGGCTTATGCGTGAGCATTCTATTTATCGTTAGGTCTTCATTTTCTTTCCATCTCAACAGAGCAACCTCCATTTTGTTACTAGATGCCACTCAAAACTAATACATACAACCTCCCTTTGTTTATGTGTAAGCTTCCAAACACTTACGCATGCTTCCCGTTAGCTTGCAATGCATCTTCAACTCTATGTATGACATTTTGTGGAATGGTAGCTTCCATTCACCCCTCAAGTTTTCACTGGCTACAACATTCTCTTTTGCGCAAGGTACCTTAGCTCATGCGTGAGCCACAAGGGGGAACATGGATGTAGTTAACACATACAACAATCCTCATGCAACCACCATTTGGCCTCCAAAATCACACAGCCCCTACAAATAGAAAAAGATGAAAGGTACATGTTTCATGCTGAAGACCATCCACATAAAACCTTATGCAAGCTTGCTATTCTTTTTGTTTTTTGTGCTACAAACAAAAATCAAACAAAGATCTCACGCATGATCTCTATCTGCAGATAATACACCCAACAAAGGGCAGGGGATACACATGGAAGGAAGCCTCATGCAAGCCCTCTTGTAAGCCCCACGTTGAAACTTACTTCCAGCAAGATTTGGTGCATGCAACACCAAATCTATGGTGTATGCATAGCACATAGTCCCATTAATATGCGGCCTGTGATTAAAAGTCTACTCAACAGCATTGTATAAAGTGAGCATGGCATATGTCTTACTTGGTATGTATGATACCATCCTACTTTGTGTGCCTAGCAGCTCCAATTTCATGTGTAATATTTAGGGAGAAAGGTAAGCACTTCTTCTTGCCTTGGTGTGTGCAATCTATAAAATCTTGGCTTTAAAATCATATTGCCCCTTTTCCCTCACGCCTTATCCTCTAGACATTTATTTTAACAATATTCATTTCCTTTTGAATTGGATGCTTTCTATTCTGAAATATATCAACATCATTTTTGGAATCAATTCCATCATCCTCTAATTCACTTTGCTATCTTCCCTATTAAAGTCATGAATTGCTAGTAGCACTACGGAGTCGGCAAAGTTTTAATTTAAAATATTGAAGCAGGCTGGACCCCAAACGGGTCTAGACTAAAATAAATTTCAAATTCAAACACCTGGACTTCAAAAATATTACCCAGACGATTGACAGTTGAACCGGATCCAATCCGGATAACTGGAAACTTTTAAAAACTTCAATTTTTAATACTTTGCTAGTAGACAAACCTGAATAAATTGCCTCCAATTGCCCCTTTAAAATAATACTCAAAACTAATCAGTGGAAGTTGAAAGTTGGCGAGTACAAACTTTGTAATATAGATAATCACCCTGTCAGACAGCTTTTGCCTAAAGATATATAGGGCATGAGATTTTAAAACTTGAAAACACTCATTTAGAATTGTCGGCAAACACAAACTGAAATCATTGCAAACTGCCTCAAAAGGAGATGGATAAAAAATATCAAATGGCAAGCTGAAGGCGAACTATTGAATCTGGTAGAATAATCATATGCAAGGTGTGTGTGTGTAAATTGTACCTAGCTGCGGACACAACACTTCAGTAAAATATTAGAGGTTAGTAAAAATCAAAATCTTGCAAGTAATTGAAACTAAGCTAACTAGGCAATTTATTGCCTTCTAGTAGGTGCAAGTATGATATTCTCAGCAGACTGAGACCAATGACAATGCAACACCTAAATGAAGGATTTGAATGCAGAAGATGGATATGAAATGAATGCGGATTTAATCTACTTTTTTTTTGTATTTTCTATGCAGTTAGAATGAAAAACTGATATGATTCTAATCTAAAAATGAATGATATGAAGATTAATCTAAGAATGATATGAAAACTAGGAATGCAAAGCTATGATATGAAAACTATGAAAAAACTATGACCAACAATGAAAGATCTCACAAATCACCTGCCGTACCTGCTTAATCCTTCAATTGCAAATTTTACCAGAGTGGTTGTGCAAATTCAAGGTGGTTTCTTAGGAAGATTCGAGCCTTGATTTTATAGAAATCCAGGGCTTTGAGGGTGCATGAGAAAAGTCATAAATCAGTCTTGATGAACTCAGCTTGATTTTTTGAGTCAACAAGAAATCAAATATAATTAACTCATAAAATCATGCAAAATCATGCAAGAACAACCTTTTAACTCAAATCAGAAGTTTAGATCAGCTTTCAACTCAAAATAGATGTTGAGTTTCCAAAAGATAACAACTTGCATTGATTTTTTGATTTTAAGATGAACTGCTCTTTCAAATGTGCATAGATAATTATGAATTAATTAATTAAATAAAGTGATTTATCCTCAATGTAACTGATTTTTGAATTAAAACAATTGATTTATGGGTTAATCAATTATTAAATCAAACTTTATTCAAAAATTATATTATTAAAATTGTCAACTAACTTTAATTAATTAAATAAGAATTTAATCAATTAGTCATAGGATATTGATTTATTGTTAGAAATTAAATAATACAATTAGGAATAAATATAATTAAATTTAATTCAATAATTAAGTGGCAATAGTAAATATTCACCATATTCAATTAATCAAACTTTAGGATAAATTAGCTTTATCACCAAATAATTATTAAATTAAAGATAATTAGGGTAAATTAGGAATATTGCTAGGAATATTCCCCAATATAGAATTAAGAATAATCAATTAGGATTTGATAATGTGCAGATGTTCCTTAGGTTAGGACTTCGATGTCGATTTCATTCAATTTGAGGATGTAGGAGGTTAATGAACCTATAAACCATTTTTGGGGTATTACATTTTGGCACTCTTTGAATTACTATGTGAAGTGCAGTGGTTCAAAGATTAGTTTGTTTATGATACTGAAACTAATTTGAAATATGAACTGATTCTAAGATAGAAACTGATTGAAAGATTTAAGGATGTTAGATCCTGATTGAAGAAAGATAATGTTAACTATAGCAACAATGAACCGATGATTACGAAAAAGTTCCAAAACACCTAATTTTGAACCTTATGATTGTGAAGAAGTGAGTGACTGATTCTAGACATGATTATCCAAAAGAATCATAGTGGTATCACATCCTGAACCCATCAATTATGAAGAACCAAAGAAATAACACTAATGAACTGATGGTTATGAAAAGTTGATATAGTTTACAAGATAGATTAGGATACTAGATTGATATGGATCTCGATGAATCTGATATGCCCAAGTGATGTGCCCCAAGTGATGAGGTCTTTTGATGATTCAACAACTAGACATGGTTGTTGTCTTGATTACTGAGAGAAGATTTGATTATAGATTTAGATTTACAGACTTGAATGATATGCAATATAAGGGCCAAAAGGGTCATTTTTAATTCATTATTCACTTTTGACTTTTGAAACCTTGTGGAGCCCTCTGAGCAAGAAAATGGTTGAGATGAAGGTACCTGTCACTTCTCACCAATTTGAGCACAACTAGAGACATCAGCAACCTCCAGAGTATGGACATCTGGTAGGTGGACCTATGTGCCTCTTTGTAAATTCCATTTTTGCATGTTTGTAGCATTTTTAGGTTGTTTTTCGTACGTTTTTAATTTTAATTTCTCGCATGCATGGAAGCTCACACAACTATCCTTCGTGACTCGTACGAATTTCCAATTTCCATTCCTTTGTCATTTGAGAAGCCCCTAAAACTCATATGAGAGGGACCTAAGAGTCATACGACATTTCATCGGGTCCTTTTCTTGTATGAGAAGACCTATAAATTCATATGACCATGATTTGTTGTATGTGTTGGGTATCCTAAAAGTTTTTCAAGGTTTGTGTCCAATTCCTAGTTTAAGTCTCCATGCGAGTGTTACACCTGGACTAGGGTTTGTAAAGTGTCATGAAAATGGTTTTTGACATGTTCAGAAAAACCCTTACCCTAGGTCTTGTCTTTCAAATTTTTCCAATTCGTTTCTAAACTTCATGTGGCCCTCTTGTTTCTTTTTCTTGGTTACCTTTAAGTCACTTAAGTTGCTATTTGTGCATATGCTTATTTGCCCCAAGTGTTCGCCGAATTGGGAAGTGTCTTATCAAATTCAAAACAATCTGGTGATTCAGCGAATGAGTCAAATTCATGTTCACTATTAATGCAGTCGCCAGTTCTCTAGATCTTCCAGTGGTTATCCCAAACATCCAGCGAATTGGCGAATGCATTAAAGCCATGCTTTTTGATTACTTTGTTCGCTAAGTCTCCAAGTGCTTCCGCGGTTTCATTTTCCTTTCTGAGAACTAGCGAATGAGGGTTATCTCCAGTTCTCGCAATCTTTGGCGATCTTGTGAAACAATCTAGCGATTCAGCGAACACTTTGTTCGCTTATTCTCAGAATCTGGCGGTCAAGGGTCATGTCAACTAGAGAATTAGCGAATACCGTGGATTGTTTTCATGATCAACAGCCCTGTTTTAATCTCAAAATATCTGTGGGTCCTGCATATTTGATCTGGCGAATGAACGACTAAATACTTATAGTGCTATCCTCTAAATTTGGCGGTTCTGATGGTTTGCCCAAAAGATTTCAGTGGAGATAAGTTTTCTCACATTCGCTTATTCTCAGAATAAGTTGGTGACATACTAAAAAATTTAGCGATTCAGCGAAGCCAGTGGTCGCCAGTTCTCTTAATAAAAGGATAAAGGTTAAAACAATCTGGCGAATAAGTGAATCAATGGATGATAAGTTTTAAGGTCTCAGTCGCTTATTCTCGAAATGAAATTTTCAATGATATGGAGTATTTGGAGAACTAGCGAATGCTCTTTGTTCGCTGATTCTCGGAATTAAATGGTTAAGGTTTTTGTTATTCAGAGAACTAGCGATAGCCATCGATTGATGAAGATCAATGGTCAATCTGGAATCCTAGTATAAAGTGGTGATTAAGGAAAGATTCAGTGAATCAGAGATTAAAGGGGTTCGCCAGTTCTCTAGACAATCAAGCGGTTAAGTATATCTTTAAGAAAATGCGCGAACCCTTTGTTCACTAGATCTCCAAGAAAATTGACCGTCAGTCATAATATTAAGAGAATGGGAGGTGGCTTTGTTCGCTAGTTCGCCAAATGGTAATTGCAGTTAAATGTTTAAGTGGGAGCGCTTTGTTCGCTGATTCGTGAAATGCATGGGTGGTTAAGGATAGGATTCCGAGAACCCGCGAAGCTAGTAGTTGCTAGTTCTCCAAATTTGAACCAAGATTAAACAGGGATTCAGAGAACTCGCGAAGCCAATGGTCACCAGTTCTCTGGTTGCTAGCTAGGGTTAGCATTATATTCAGCGACCAAGAGAAGCCAATAGTCGCCGGTTCGCTAAATGGGTTCAGATGGAAAAGGTCATAAAGGGAAAAGAAAAGGAACCGTTGCCACATAGATAAAGTACTTTGTCGATCTAGACATGAAACCAGTAAGCCATCAAATCAGCTTCAAGAAGAAAGATTGCATGATGCAAACAGTTTTAAAGTACAGAATCATGATCATTGCCTCTTCACCTCATTTTCAAATAGTTTAATCTATCTGTCAACATCCGGACATGGCGAGCTCGAAATTTGAAATCTGAGGGTACATAAAATTGAATATGGGATCAATTAAGGAGATTTGCAGTAATTATGGTAGTTGCACACCTTGGATTCATATCGATAAATAAGTTGAAGCTCATTGTTTATTTGTTCAGTCTCAGTTGTTAAGAGTTTCTGTTTGTCTAGAGAATTTCTGAGCATAAAGCATTTGAGATAAAGAGAATTGAAGGTGTTTCTATAGCAAGGATGAGTCAACCTGAGAAGAGTGCAGCGTCTTCTAGTAGTGAGGCCAAGTCCAAAATTGGTGAGAACAAGAATAAACCAAATTTTTCAGATGAATTCTTGAAACTGTTGCCGGGCTCCAGTCAGAACAAGAGGGCTGTTGATGACGTGTTTGAAGATCTTTTGGAATGGTGTAGAGACCCAATCACTCCGGAATTCTTAGGTTACACTATTTTCAACTTCTTTTACAGCAATAAAAATAAGCATGTTCCTGTCTGTAATGGTTGGGTGTTAGGATTGGGAAAAATGGTTGTCCCTGATGTTTTCCTAGATGTTGATTTAATTATTGCCCTAGCCAGAAGTTATGACCCTGTCTCAAGGACAATTAGAAAAGAAGACCAATCACCCTTAGTTACTCTTGATAGGGGATCTTTTATGAAAGCTTTTGGTCTATACACGTCCTTTTCAACTAAGATTGATTTGAACAAAGAAAAGGCAAGATACAGAAGCAATATAGGGTTAGTAAAAGACCAGTTGGTTAAACATATGCCAAAACAGGATAAATACACAGCCCCCCTTCCTACTAACATGAATGCCCCATACCAGTTCAAATCCCTCCATCATTATATGAGATATACTTGCTATGCGTTATGTAGAGTTTTGGGAATTGATGGGAATGCAGAATTTTTACCAGCTGACTTGCTGATGATTATCTTGGATATTCAAAATTCCTTGGTAAACACTAACTATGATTACATTCAGTATGTGATTGATAGGATGCATCAAGGGCTGATGTCTGTCAAAGAAAGTAAAAGTCCTATTGAGTTCATGCATTATTCTTTATTAATGCATTTGATTCTGTTTTTCAACATCAACAGTTTTGATTTAAACATGTTAAAACCAAGGTTCACTTTCAAGGATCAGCACAATCCAGTGTAGTTGTGGGTGAGAATATGGAATTCTACCTCCAATGAAGAAGATTTTTGTGTTTTTCAGAATTTCATTGTCTTTCCAATTATCAGGATGTTAGGCATAAATGTCACCAGGCTATCTCCTAGAGTCCTTAGGCTTTTAAGACCACTGCAGTATGTGGATAAGTGGGATGGAAATCATAATTAGGGTGACTTCTACTTAGGAGATAATTCCACAATTATCAGAGTTTATGGTTGTCCCCAACCCCCACATTTATTACCGAAGTATGTGCCTCCAAGAGTGGCTTGTTTGGAATTTGTTTGGCAATTGATGTATACAGATAGAGAGCTTCTGGCCCCTCATAGAAAGGGTACATTCACACCCAAGCAATTCAGGGTAGGTGACTTCCTGATAGGAAAGAGGGCTTTTCCTCAAATTAGTGCATGGCTACAACAATTCAAAATGGTTACTGGTGCTTGTAGGCACATAGATCCTGAGGGCTTCATCAAGATTGCCAGGATGACTTACATCCCAAACATTGGTGTGATCAAGGAGCATGAGGGTTTAGATGAAGAAGATGTGATTAGAAACATTTTAGATGAAGATGAGGTTAAGAGGAGATGGTACAGATTCTTTGATTTAGTAGATTTGTCCAACCAATTGAAATCATCTCAGATTCCTTTTGATGGTTTTTTCCCCGATCTTCCTTATTTGAAGAAGATTGATGGGATGATTGAAAAATATGATACCTTGGCGAATCAATTGGAAAGCCTGATTGATCAGAATAAGCCAGAGAAGAAGAAAAAGAAAGATTATTCATCTTCTGATGAGGAAGAATTCACTGATGAGTCACAAGAAGAAGATAGTCCTCCACAGGTTGAGGGACCACCGATTGTTGATCTCACTCAAGATCAACCAGAAATAAAAGATATCTTAGAGCCACCATTGAAGAAATACAGGCTTGAGGAAGGTGAACCTTCAAGGCATGAAAAATAAAGAAGGGAAATTGACAGAGCATCTGCTCTTGTACCAGGTGATAGGCCATATCATCATCAATTGAGGAAAGCAATAAGAGCAGGCAAGAAAATGGCCATTGAGCAAGAAAGCAGAGAAAAGTCCTTGTGGTTGGAGAAGGATATCAGAGAGGTCTATCAGGAGGAATTCTTGAGGGATGATCAATTTATTAAGACTGATGAGTTCAAGAGTTTTCTCATTTGGAACAAGCAGCAAGAAGTAAAGAAAGCTCTGCTTGAAGGTACGGAGCCAAGTGAAGAAACTTTGAGAGCTCTTGCTTCATATGATCCTAGCCTTGATCCTATAACAGTTGACGAAGCTAGAGAATTGGTTAAATCAAGTGGAATGTTGTTAACCCCAGGATGGGATCTGACTTCTACATTCCTCATTGATCAATTGAGAAAGCAACCAGAGGGTAGCCTATCATATGAGGTTCACATTGGTGACATGATAAGAGGAAGTGGCTATGACCCTAAGTCCCAAGCTGTTGCAATGTGGTCTATGGCCCCCAAAACCCAAAAGCCATCTCTATTGAGTATAGAGGATAAGATGGAGGGGAATAAGATTATATGGACTGTACAAAATACAACAGACCTTGAAGTGTCCAAGGCAGTAACTCATTGGGCTAATCTGAATGAAGCCAAGACAGCTCAGCTGTCAGAAAGATATGCTAAATTGTTTGAAAGTTCAAGCATGGTAGCCAAGGACAGAGATTTGAAAATGATGAAGATCAAACAATTGGAAGATGAGCTGGCAGAAATAAAGGTCAAACTTGAAGAAGCCTCAAAAATAATTCCTCCTCCTCCTTTGCAAGTTGAAGTACCTGTTTAGATAAATTTGGAAGAACCTGAGGGACCTTCTGAAGAATTGGAAAAGGTGAAATTGGATGCATCCCTTGACACTATAGCCAAAATAGTGCAGTATAGGCAAGAAAAAATAAAGGACAAGATGGATGCAGTTCATAAATCAGTCTGCCTATTACATCAAACCAATCAAAAGGTGAATGACTATTTAGCCACCTTGGAGCCACTCTATAGTATTTGGTCTAAGAGGAATTTGTTATTTGATAAACTTGACAGTTTACAAGAACACAGGCCTGATATCCCAAAAGTAGTGACTGATGTATTTGAAAGGATTGGCCTAATAAGTGCTGCGTCAAAGTTTTTCAAAGGAAAGTCAAACCAAATAAAGGCTAGGTTAGCCATGTTTGATAAAGACTACAACAAGTATTTGCCCCCGGTATATGATGACAATGGAAATGTGGTCAAGCTGGAAGATTGGAAGTTGTCAATGGGTCAGTTGGTAATCAAGCAAGATGCCTTCCTAAAAGATAATAAGGCTTTGGATTTGGAAAGAACTAACAATATAATTGATAATTTATTCAAAGTTGAAAGTGACTGTATTAAGTTTATAGCAGAAGTTAAAAATGTGACTGATTCTACATGGGAACGGCAAGTCAACTTATTACAGGAGCTGCAGAGTTACGACTGGCCATCTGATGATGATGTGGCAACTTGGGAAAAGCTAATAACAAAGAAGAAGAAAAAACCGGTTATCCAGCTGATAGAGGAGGAAGAAGAATAGATTGCACTTGGCACCTGATCCAGAATTTGAGGGAGAGCGTGTTCAAATAGAGAATGTTGTAAATTAGCTTGTAATGGCGGTCATCATTCATATAAAAAACTTGGTAACTGCTCTGAAAATATCTACAAACAAAGGTGCCAGCTGCGGAAGTTGTTTAGAATTGAAAAAATATGCCTTGCTGTCTTTATCAAATACCTTTCTGTTTGTATTTTCTTTTGTTTTCTAGTGAAAATTTCTATCAGCCATCCGAAGCTTGTTGCATCCTTTCAAGGATTCCAGGATGGTTGATTAGTATAAATAGTCAGTTTTTATTGAAGATAGAGGTTGGAAAATGTTTTTGTAAAGGAGAGGTCCAGAATATAGAACCTTATTTTCTTGAAATCAAGGAAGACTGTATGAATGCATTTGATCAATTAATATAATACACTGGAGCTTTGTTACTATCATTTGATTGTCTTTACATGTGGAGTGTTTTAGTTTCTTTATGTATTTAGATTGTAAGACAGTTTAAGTACATCTTTCACAAGGTGAATGTAGGTGTTGAGCTTAAGTTTCTTTCAAGGAAAGAGTAAAATATTAGGGGAGGTCTCTGGGAATTAAATATCTATATGTGGATTTGATGACAGGTGTAGGAATGGGAACAATGATATGTTAGGCATGTCATTTGAGTTTCATTGTATTTGTTTTAATAGATATATGTGAAGGTAGAGTTTGACTCTGATGCCCAAGGGATAAGGGACTGGTTTTAGATCCATTTACATTGGTTTACCATCCAAGATATAATTGACTGAAATTTTACTTTATATGCATAATTTCCAGACTTGAGACATTTTATGACAAGTTCATAAATATGTATTTCAATGCTTTGAAGAAGCAATAAATGAGGTTAACCCTTCCCTGAGTTTAACTCTAAAAGGAAGAAGGATGAATATCCTTAAGCCATTATTTCATGTTGCTGTTTATATAGTCCATATCATGATGTTGTGTATCAGGATAATTTGGGTTATACTCAGAGTTTTAGCAACTTATTGAGTTGAATTTTGAAGGCAGTAACAAAGCAGTGAAGGAGCAAGTTCTCAATTCAGAGCTCAGTTGAACATTGAATTGATAGAGGTACACCCCGCCTGAGTATATATTACTCAAAGTGAAGAAGGTCTTAACCTTAATACCTTAGTAGTTCGTAACTTGCTAGGTTATAGCCATTGGGATTATTTGAGTAATTGACTAATCTGCAGGTTCAAACACTAACAAAATTGGTGACTCTACTGGGGATTATTTTTATAGCTTGCAATAGGTTAGTGCAAATCTTGTCTATTGTATGTTTGTAGACCAGTAGAAATAACTTTTCATTCCCGCTTGAGTAGTGGGTGGCGACTCTAAAGAAATCTGTGTTACCAGTTGCTAATAGTTGCAAAATTTTGTAAAATTGTTGTCATTTACCATGAGTCGACCAAGGAACACTAGGTCTTACTATAAGGATCATCCAGAAGATAATATAGGTGATGAACTCCACACACCAAGCAGAAAGCAATGGTCTAGGAGAGGCAAAAATAATGCTAGTTCCCAGGCTCCTTCTTGAGAAAGATTTCATGTTCCACTTCCTCATGAAACTTCTTCGTCTTCTGATGATCCTGAGCATGTCAAAAGGGTCACACTAGAGGTCTATATGCAGAAAGAAGTAGTCACAGAAGTAGGTTTTTTCCCTGCTAGAGAAACCCTTGAACAACTAGATGAAACCTCTACCGCTGAAACAACTTCATATGATTCTGAGAAGTTAAGAGAGGAAGTGATTGCCTTGAGAGAAAAGGAACGTGAACAATTAGCAGAAATTGCTAATAGAACGAAGGTAAGGGAACAACAGCTTCGTGAATTGCTTCTGGAAAGGGAAGAACTCCTCAAGAGAACCAAGAGAAATGAGACCCATGTTAGTGATCTAAACCAGGATGTACAAGGTTTGGATAAAGACTTGTTTGGTGATATGCAAGCTTTTAGAAAGCAAGCTTAGGATACCAGGCCCCAACAAAGTGAATTTGAGGGAACAGGCCATGTTTTAAGACAATTGAATCCCTCTGAAATAAAAAAAAATAAGGAGATTAAAATTGCCCCCAAGGAAATCCCTGATAAGGGAAAACAAAAGGTGGTGGGTGTTGTTATAAATGAACCGAAGAAGATTGTACCCATTCTTGATGTGCCTACTCAAGCGAGTACAGATTTAGACAGAGCTAGGAAAGCAAAGGAGGATTTGGCTATGCAACTTGAGAAACTTGAGTTAGAGGCTGTTGCAGATGAAATGAAGAGGAAGATTGCCTTTCTACATGCTAACATGAATACATCTGCTAGTAGTTCTGTCCCTATTACCATAGGAACAACTTCATCCAGTCAGCCTAACATTTCAACTCCAAATACTCAAGCCTTTCACTCTGGACAATATCCATCTGGACAATTTCCTAGTCAAGTTCCCTTTATAGTTGGAGGTACAGTGGGAAATGTGCCATGTCAAAATGCTGCAATAACCCCTTCAAATCAACTTACTATCCAAAGACGACCAGTTCATTTGGATAGATATAGGCCCCTATTTTTTGATGGTAAACCTGGTCAACCCAATGTTGTTCCTAATGAAATCAGGAAGAAGATCCCATTATTCACTGGGAATAATGTTATTACTTGTGAAGAGCATTTGAAGTTTTTCACAGATAAAGTTAATGACTATGAGATCGAACATGAAGATGTCATTATGAAACTTTTTGTTCAATCATTGATTGAAGATGCTAGGGATTGGTACAGAGGGTTACCTGAGAACAGTATTGCTTCATGGGATGAATTTGTCAGGAGTTTTAAATAGCAGTATGCTGAACATGTGAATTCTAGTTACATGCTCAATGAATTCAATAATATCAAGAAAAATTATAATGAGAGCATGTCAGAGTTCAATAGCCGGTTTCAAAAGGCTATGTACAAATTGTTCCAGGTATTGAGGTTGGATGATACAGTTTGCATGACAACTTATTTCAATTCCATGGATGGTAAAATGTCTTATCTCCTAAGAGATAAAAATCCCTGCACCCTTAGGGATGCATTTAAATTGGCCATAAATATTGAGAGTAACCGAAAGGCATCTGGCCAAATGTACAAGAGGGATGAGGGTAAATTATGGAAAGAGACCAGGCCACAACATGCAAGGCCTTTTAAAGAGGAGGGTAGGATGGATAAAGGACCGGGTGCTAACAAGGAGTTCCCAATAAGATTTGATAAAGGTGGTAGAAACTTTCAGGATGCAAGACCCCCTTATCAAAGGCAGGACAAGGCCCCTAATTTGAGAGACATGCCTTACAAAACTAATTGGAAGGATGGGAGACCTTTTCTCGATAGCAATGAATTACAAAAAGGGAGAGATACCCTAGATCCCTTAAAGCAAAATACAACACACAATGTAGAAAACATTCCTTGGTGTGTAGCTTGTAATATGCCTCATTCACCTTTCCAGTGTGCTGTGGCCCAAGCCTTAGGAGAAGAGGCTGATAACTTATGTGCAGGAGATTATGAAGAATCTGAAAAGCCTGCCATTAACATGTTTACTATAGATCCAATAGAGGATTTTGTGTCCTCAGATGATGAAGCAAGCTGCCCAGATGTTGATCATAAGAGAAAGATTTTCTCTGATTATGAGCAACAAATATTTACTCAATCTGATCCTGAAGAATTTGATAACAATGATTATAAAACTCATATGGTAGGATCTAGATCAGATGAGAAGCAATGGAGGAAGCCTAGTGAAGAGGAAATCAAAAACTTAACTGTGGCTGCCATAACACAAGCAAGATCCTCATACAATTTGAGGAATAGAAAGGTGGATAATGAACAGGGAATTCCTAGATCAGTATTCATCAAAGGTAGTCCTTAGGATAAGGGTTTCCCAAAGCCCAATGTTATAGATGGCAAGGATCAAGAACTTGTGGATGAAAAGAAGAAAAGGGAGGAAGCTAGTGTTGACAAGATGAAGAAGAAAACTGGTAGGACAAAGGATCAATCTGATCCTCCTGTTGATTCCCCTGCATTTGATATGAGACATGCGTTGTCTCAGATGAAAGTGTCCATCCCTCTGCTTGAAATGTTGAAAATAGAAGAGCACAAGATAGCAGCCTTGGCTCTTATAAATGAGTAGAGATTTGCGCCTACCAAACAAGAGGAAGGGAGTTCCATAAAAAAGCCTATTCCCATCTCAAATGTATGTGTTGGGACAATTGTAACACAAGAAGATTCTTCCATCAATCCATTTTATGTCACTCTAATTGTGAATGATTTATTGCTAAAAAATTGTATGATAGACTCTGGTGCTGCCACAACTGTGATGCCATATCATGTAATGAAAGAATTAGGATTGCAAGTTGACACTTCTAATGGCAGGTGTTATGCAATGGATAATAGGGCAGTGCCTGTTGTGGGGACTTTGGTTGGAATTGAGGTAAAAATTGCTGCATTCCCAGAAGCTACATACAAAATGGATGTAGTTGTTGTGGATACAGAGCCTCACTATGGCATGTTATTGTCAAGACAATGGGCTGCAGCAGTGGGTGGAAAGTTGGAACTAGATTTATCTTATGCCACTATTCTAGTGAATGGGACTGAAGTAAAGTTGTACAAGGAGCCCCGTTCCTCAGTTATGGTGGAAATGGTTGCTCCGGAAGCCCTTAATTGTTTTGTAGATATTGATATGAACAATTTTGTGATTGAAGAAGTGATACCTCAGTTGAAAAACACAGACCCGATTGTGGATGAGTTGATGATGCAACAAGATAGCTTGTGGCAAATGTTTTTTGATGGTGGATGCTCCAAAGAAGGATCAGGAGCTGGTGTTGTTTTCATTTCCCCATCAGGTAATACTTTCAAGTATTCCTTTTTGTTGACTTTCAGTTGTACAAATAATACTGCTGAATATGAGGCCCTGATCTTGGGATTAGATGTAGCCATAAAGCATGGTATTAAATGTTTAAAAGTCCACGGTGATTCCCAATTGATTGTAGCCCAAGTAAGATCCCAATATGCCTCCAAGGATGAGAAACTCAAGTTGTATAAGCATGTTGTCTAGGATAGATTAGAATGTTTTGAAGCTTTTAATTTGCTCTGGGTAGAGAGGTCAAATAACATCATGGCAGATTTTCTTGCTAATGTTGCTTTGAAAAACAATGATATCACCCTCTCTGGTGTTTCCATGTTGGAAACTAAAACTAGGCCTGGAGTTCCTGACAATGTGTACAATTGGCAAGTTTTTGAGGATGATCTTGATATCCTTAGATTCCTTCAAGGCCTGGATCAATATGAGGGTCAACAAATAGATTTCAATGAGGTACAGGAATGTATTGAAGGAAAAGAATGCATCATGAGAAATGAAATAGTTCAATTGCCTTCTAATCATATACCCAAAGGACTAGTAGAACTGGAGGGAATGTTTAAAATAAATGATGGTTTTCTGTCCCAAAAGTCTGATACAAAATTGGAAGACTTAGAGGAGATAAACCTAGGATCAGAAAATTCCCCACAAATGGTATACATTGGAAAGAAACTGAATAGGGAGATCAGAGGAAACTTGATTAGACTTTTGAAAAAGTACAAACATGTGTTTACTTGGTCATATGATGACCTCAAAGCTTATAGGGCTGATTTATTTCAGCATGAAGTTCCTCTAAAGGAGGAAACCACACCCTTTAGACAAAAGCAAAGACCCATTAATCCTTTACTAGCCACCAAAATGCAAGTTGAGTTGACAAAACTGAGGGATGCTGGTATTATTGAACCAATTAGGCACTCAACTTGGGTTTCAAACCTTGTACCAATGAGGAAGAAGAATGGTGACATCCGGCTTTGTGTTCATTTTAGGAACCTAAATGTGTCATCACTCAAGGATAATTATGGATTGCCTAATATGGAGGCCATGCTGCATAGGGTGACTGGATGTGAACTCCTGTCAATGATGGATGGTTTCTTAGGGTATAACCAAGTGCTAGTCAAAGAATCAGAGCAATGCAAGACAACCTTTACAACTCCTTGGGGAACTTTTGTATATGTTCGCATGCCTTTTGGTCTAAAAAATGCTGGGGCAACTTTTCAGAGAGCCATGGATGTTGCTTTCAAAGAAATGATCAATGTCTTAATGGTAGTATATCAAGATGATCTCACTGCTTTTTCCAAAAGGGCTGATGATCATTGTTCTCATTTAGAAAAGATTTTTCTCAAGGCCTTAGAGTTTGGTGTGTCCTTGAATCCCAGGAAATGTCAATTTGCAGTGATAGAAGGAAAGCTACTGGGACACATAGTATCAAAAGAAGGAGTCAGGATTGATCCTGAAAGAGTGGAGGCCATCAAAAAGGTCCCTCCACCAAAGAATATAAAGGGTGTGCAATCATTTTTGGGGCAGATAAATTTTGTGAGAAGATTTATTGCTAACTTTGCAGAGTTGGTCAAGCCAATAGTAAAGTTCCTTAAAAAGGGAATGAAATTTGAATGGAGCTTGGAAGCTCAGCAGGCTTTTGAAAAAATTAAACAAACAATTCAAGAAGCTCCTGTTTTGGTATCACCTGACTATTTAAAACCTTTTTCTCTATTTTCTTTTGCATCTTTCCATACTATTGCAGCTGTCCTTCTGCAGAAAGATCAAGAAGGATATGAACATCCTATAGCTTTTTTCAGCAAGTCTTTGCAATCTGCTGAATTAAATTATGAAATAATGGAAAAGCAAGCTTATGCACTTGTGAAAGTAGTCAAGGCTTTCAGACTGTATTTGGTTTGTGCAAAGGTTAATGCTTATGTACCTCATGCTGCAGTAAAGGATATCTTGATACAGAGTGAAGTCACAGGGAAGAGATGTAGATGGATAAATAGGATTCAAGAGTTTGACCTTGAGATTCATATTACCAAATTGGTAAGAGGATTGGGACTTGCCAAGTTAATGACTGAGGAAAACATGGACCTTATCCAGATAAACAATGTTGCTGCTAATGTTGGTACAGTTACTAGTATTGAGATGCAACCCTGGTACAAGGATGTTGTTTATTTTATTAAAAATGCTAAATGTCCACCTGAATTGAATGATAATCAGAGAAGAAGCTTGAGATTACAGGCTCAAAGATATGTCCTCATTCAAGGTGATTTGTACTGGAAAGACAATGATGGCATTTTACTCTTTTGTTTAGATGAACACCGATCAGAGAAGGTGCTAAAAGAAATGCATTCTGGAATGTGTGGAGGGCATTATTCTGCTCGGTCAACAGCTCATAAAATTTTGAGGGCAGGATATTATTGGCCTGTATTGTTTAAAGACACTCACTCTTATGTTAGAAAGTGTGAACCCTGTCAAAGGTTCTCAAAGAAACTAAAAATTTCAGGTGCATTGTTATTAAATCCAGTTGTTGCATAAGCCCCTTTTGCAATGTGGGGTATGGATTTTATTGGAGAGTTCTCTGAAAAGTCCAGTGGAAGACATAGTCACATTTTGGTGGCTACTGATTACTTTACCAAGTGGATAGAAGCTATTCCCACTAGAGGAGCAACACGTGCTGTGGTAATTGATTTCTTGATGAACAACATAATCACAAGATTTGGTGTCCCAATTAAATTGGTTGTAGACAATGCAATGAGTTTTAGGTCTCAAGAAATTACTAATTTTTGTGATGAAATGGGAGTTATCTTGTCTTATTCAAGCCCATATCACCCACAGGCCAATGGACAAGCTGAGTCTAGCAATAAGAGCATTTTGCAAATCTTGAAGAAGACCTTGGAAAAGAATAAAAGAAGTTGGCATGAGAAGTTAAAGTTAGCACTATGGGCTGATAGAATTTCTGAGAAAAAAGCCATAGGGAAGTCCCCCTTTGAAATGGTATATGGTGCAAAGACAAGATTGCCAATTAATAATCTCCTTCCCATCTACAAGTTTATGCAAGAGGAAGATATTGAAATCAGTAACCCACTGCAAGATAGGATGGTTCAGCTGATTGAGTTGGATGAGATAAGAAGGGAAGGGCAGAAAAATAACATAAAACTGCAGCAAAAAATGAAATATCTTTTTGATAAAAGGGCTACTGTGAGAAAATTTCAGCCTGGTGACATGGTTCTTCAGTGGAATGCTAGATATGAAGACAAAGGGAAGCATAAAAAATTTGAGTCCTTATGGATGGGTCCCTTCATTGTTTGTCAGATTCATGGCAAAGATTCTTATTTTTTGCAAGGTATGGATGGTGAAGAGCAAGAATTGCCAGTGCATGGACAATTTTTGAAATTTTTCTTCAGTTGAAAGTTCTTTTTCCATGCACAGTAGGCTTGTATTATATGTATAGGTGTGTTTGCTTCTTATTTTAGGTTCAGGTTTTGTGGTCTGCCTCCCAGAGATTAATGGTTTCTTGCTATGATCTTACAATCAAGCATCCTCAGATAGAGCCACTGTTGGGTATCCTAAAAGTTTTTTGAGGTTTGTGTCCAATTCCTAGTTTAAGTCTCCATGCGAGTGTTACACCTGGACTAGGGTTTGTAAAGTGTCGTGAAAATGGTTTTTGACATGTTCAGAAAAACCCTTACCCTAGGTCTTGTCTTTCAAAATGTTTCCAATTCATTTCTAAACTTCATGTGGCCCTCTTGTTTCTTTTTCTTGGTTACCTTTAAGTCACTTAAGTTGCTATTTGTGCATATGCTTATTTGCCCCAAGTTTTCGCCGAATCGGGAAGTGTCTTATCAAATTTCAAAACAATCTGGTGATTCAGCGAATGAGTCAAATTCATGTTCACTATTAATGCAGTCGCCAGTTCTCTAGATCTTCCAGCGGTTATCCCAAACATCCAGCGAATTGGCGAATGCATTAAAGTCACACTTTTTGATTACTTTGTTAGCTAAGTCTCCAAGTGCTTCGGCAGTTTCATTTTCCTTTCCGAGAACTAGCAAATCAGGGTTATCTCTAGTTCTCGCAATCTTTGGCGGTCTTGTAAAACAATCTAGCGATTCAGCGAACACTTTGTTCGCTTATTCTCAGAATCTGGCGGTCAAGGGTCGTGTCAACTAGAGAATTAGCGAATACCATGGATTGTTTTCACGATCAATGGCCCTGTTTTAATCTCAAAATATCTGTGGGTCCTGCATATTTGATCTGGTGAATGAGCGACTAAATACTTATAGTGCTATCCTCTAAATTTGGCGGTTCTGATGGTTTGCCCAAAAGATTTCAGTGGAGATAAGTTTTCTCACATTCACTTATTCTCAGAATAAGTTGGTGACATACTAAACAATTTAGTGATTCAGCGAAGCCAGTGGTCGCCAGTTCTCTTAATAAAAGGATAATGGTTAAAACAATCTGGCGAATAAGCGAATCAATGGATGATAAGTTTTAAGGTCTTAGTCGCTTATTCTCGAAATGAAATTTTCAATGATATGGAGTATTTGGAGAACTAGCGAATGCTCTTTGTTCGCTGATTCTCGGAATTAAATGGTTAAGGTTTTTGTTATTCAGAGAACTAGCGATAGCCATCGATTGATGAAGATCAATGGTCAATCTGGAATCCTAGTATAAAGTGGTGATTAAGGAAAGATTCAGCGAATCAGAGATTAAAGGGGTTCGCCAGTTCTCCAGACAATCAAGCGGTTAAGTATATCTTTAAGCGAATGCGTGAACCCTTTGTTCGCTAGATCTCCAAGAAAATTGACCGTCAGTCATAATATTAAGAGAATGGGAGGTGGCTTTGTTCGCTAGTTCGCCAAATGGTAATTGCAGTTAACTGTTTAAGTGGGAGCCCTTTGTTCGTTGATTCGTGAAATGCATGGGTGGTTAAGGATAGGATTCTGAGAACCCATGAAGCTAGTAGTCGCTAGTTCTCCAAATTTGAACCAGGATTAAATAGGGATTCAGAGAACTCGCGAAGCAAGTGGTCGCCAGTTCTCTGGTTGCTAGCTAGGGTTAGCATTATATTCAGCGACCAAGAGAAGCCAATAGTCGCCGGTTCGCTAAATGGGTTCAGATGGAAGAGGTCATAAAGGGAAAAGAAAAGGAACCCTTGCCACATAGATAAAGTACTTTGTCGATCTGGACATGAAACCAGTAAGCCATCAAATCAGCTTCAAGAAGAAAGATTGCATGATGCAAATAGTTTTAAAGTACAGAATCATGATCATTGCCTCTTCTCCTCGTTTTCAAATAGTTTAATCTATCTGTCAACATCCGGACATGGCGAGCTCGAAATTTGAAATCTGAGGGTACATAAAATTGAATATGGGATCAATTAAGGAGATTTGCAGTAATTATGGTAGTTGCACACCTTGGATTCATATCGATAAATAAGTTGAAGCTCATTGTTTATTTGTTCAGTCTCAGTTGTTAAGAGTTTCTGTTTGTCTAGAGAATTTCTGAGCATAAAGCATTTGAGATACAGAGAATTGAAGGTGTTTCTGTAGCAACGATGAGTCAACCTGAGAAGAGTGCAGCGTCTTCTAGTAGTGAGGCCAAGTCCAAAACTGGTGAGAACAAGAATAAACCAAATTTTTCAGATGAATTCTTGAAACTGTTGCCGGGCTCCAGTCAGAACAAGAGGGTTGTTGATGACATGTTTGAATATCTTTTGGAATGGTGTAGAGACCCAATCACTCCGGAATTCTCAGGTTACACTATTTTCAACTTCTTTTACAGCAATAAAAATAAGCATGTTCCTGTCTGTAATGGTTGGGTGTTAGGATTGGGAAAAATGGTTGTCCCTGATGTTTTCCTAGATGTTGATTTAATTGTTGCCCTAGCCAGAAGTTATGACCCTATCTCAAGAACAATTAGAAAAGAAGACCACTCACCCTTAGTTACTCTTGATAGGGGATATTTTATGAAAGCTTTTGGTCTATACACATCCTTTTCAACTGAGATTGATTTGAACAAAGAAAAGGCAAGATACAGAAGCAATATAGGGTCAGTAAAAGACCAGTTGGTTAAACATATGCCAAAATAGGATGAATACATAGCCCCCCTTCCTGCTAACATGAATGCCCCATACCAGTTCAAATCCCTCCATCATTATATGAGATATACTTGCTATGCGTTATGTAGAGTTTTGGGAATTGATGGGAATGCAAAATTTTTACCAGCTGACTTGCTGATGATTATCTTGGATATTCAAAATTCCTTGGTAAACACTGACTATGATTACATTCAGTATGTAATTGATAGGATGCATCAAGGGCTGATGTCTGTCAAAGAAAGTAAAAGTCCTATTGAGTTCATGCATTATTCTTTATTAATGCATTTGATTCTATTTTTCAACATCACTAGTTTTGATTTAAACATGTTAAAACCAAGGTTCACTTTCAAGGATCAGCACAATCCAGTGCAGTTGTGGGTGAGAATATGGAATTCTACCTCTAATGAAGAAGATTTTTGTGTTTTTCAGAATTTCATTATCTTTCCAATTATCAGGATGTTAGGCATAAATGTCACCAGGCTATCTCCTAGAGTCCTTAGGCTTTTAAGACCACTGCAGTATGTGGATAAGTGGGATGGAAATCATAATTGGGGTGACTTCTACTTAGGAGATAATTCCACAATTATCAAAGTTTATGGTTGTCCCCAACCCCCACATTTATTACCGAAGTATGTGCCTCCGAGAGTGGCTTGTTTGGAATTTGTTTGGCAATTGATGTGTACAGATAGAGAGCTTCTAGCCCCTCACAGAAAGGGTACATTTACACCCAGGAAATTCAGGGTAGGTGACTTCCTGATAGGAAAGAGGGCTTTTCCTCAAATTAGTGCATGGCTACAACAATTCAAAATGGTTACTGGTGCTTGTAGGCACATAGATCCTGAGGGCTTCATCAAGATTGCCAGGATGACTTACATCCCAAACATTGGTGTGATCAAGGAGCATGAGGGTTTAGATGAAGAAGATGTGATTAGAAACATTTTAGATGAAGATGAGGTTAAGAGGAGATGGTACAAATTCTTTGATTTAGTAGATTTTTCCAACCAATTGAAAGCATCTCAGATTCCTTTTGATGGTTTTTTCCCCGATCTTCCTTATTTGAAGAAGATTGATGGGATGATTGAAAAATATGATACCTTGGCGAATCAATTGGAAAGCCTGATTGATCAGAATAAGCCAGAGAAGAAGAAAAAGAAAGATTATTCATCTTCTGATGAGGAAGAATTCACTGATGAGTCACAAGAAGAAGATAGTCCTCCACAGGTTGAGGGACAACCGGTTGTTGATCTCACTCAAGATCAACCAGAAATAAAGGATATCTTAGAGCCACCATTGAAGAAACAGAGGCTTGAGGAAGGTGAACCTTCAAGGAATGAAAAACAAAGAAGGGAAATTGATAGAGCATCTGCTCTTGTACCAGGTGATAGGCCATATCATCATCAATTGAGGAAAGCAATAAGAGCAGGCAAGAAAATGGCCATTGAGCAAGAAAGCAGAGAAAAGTCCTTGTGGTTGGAGAAGGATATCAGAGAGGTCTATCAGGAGGAATTCTTGAGGGATGATCAATTTATTAAGACTGATGAGTTCAAGAGTTTTCTCATTTGGAACAAGCAGCAAGAAGTAAAGAAAGCTCTGTCTGAAGGTATGGAGCCAAGTGAAGAAACTTTGAGAGCTCTTGCTTCATATGATCCTAGCCTTGATCCTATAACAGTGGACGAAGCCAGAGAATTGGTTAAATCAAGTGGAATGTTGTTAACCCCAGGATGGGATCTGACTTCTGCATTCCTCATTGATCAATTGAGAAAGCAAACAGAGGGTAGCCTATCATATGAGGTTCACATTGGTGACATGATAAGAGGAAGTGGCTATGACCCTAAGTCCCAAGCTGTTGCAATGTGGTCTATGACCCCCAAAACCCAAAAGCCATCTCTATTGAGTATAGAGGATAAGATGGAGGGGAATAAGATTATATGGAGTGTACAAAATACAATAGACCTTGAAGTGTCCAAGGCAGTAACTCATTGGGCTAATCTGAATGAAGCCAAGACAGCTCAGCTGTCAGAAAGATATGCTAAATTATTTGAAAGTTCAAGCATGGTAGCCAAGGACAGAGATTTGAAAATGATGAAGATCAAACAATTGGAAGATGAGCTGGCAGAAATAAAGGTCAAACTTGAAGAAGCCTCAAAAATAATTCCTCCTCCTCCTTTGCAAGTTGAGGTACCTGTTCAGCTAAATTTGGAAGCACTTGAGGGACCTGCTGAAGACTTTGAAAAGGTGAAATTGGATGCATCCCTGGACACTATAGCCAAAATAGTGTAGTACAGGCAAGACAAAATAAAGGACAAGATGGATGCAGTTCATAAATCAGTCTGCCTATTACATCAGACCAATCAAAAGGTGAATGACTATTTAGCCACCTTGGAGCCACTCTATAGTATTTGGTCTGGGAGAAATTTGTTATTTGATAAACTTGACAGTTTACAAGAACACAGGCCTGATATCCCAAAAGTAGTGACTGATGTATTTGAAAGGATTGGCCTAATAAGTGTTGCGTCAAAGTTTTTCAAAGGAAAGTCAAACCAAATAAAGGCTAGGTTAGCCATGTTTGATAAAGACTACAACAAGTATTTTCCCCCGGTATATGATGACAATGGAAATGTGGTCAAGCTGGAAGATTGGAAGTTGTCAATGGGTCAGTTGGTAATCAAGCAAGACGCCTTCCTAAAAGATAATAAGGCTTTGGACGTGGAAAGAACTAACAATATAATTGATAATTTATTCAAAGTTGAAAGTGACTGTATTAAGTTTACAGCAGAAGTTAAAAATGTGACTGATTCTACATGGGAACGGCAAGTCAACTTATTACAGGAGTTGCAGAGTTACGACTGGCCATCTGATGATGATGTGGCAGCTTGGGAAAAGCTAATAACAAAGAAGAAGAAAAAACCGGTTATCCAGCTGATAGAGGAGGAAGAAGAATAGATTGCACTTGGCACCTGATCCAGAATTTGAGGGAGAGCGTGTTCAAATAGAGAATGTTGTAAATTAGCTTGTAATGGCGGTCATCATTCATATAAAAAACTTGGTAACTGCTCTGAAAATATCTACAAACAAAGGTGCCAGCTACAGAAGTTGTTTAGAAATGAAAAAATATGCCTTGCTGTCTTTATCAAATATCTTTCTGTTTGTATTTTCTTTGGTTTTCTAGTGCAAATTTCTATCAGCCATCCGAAGCTTGCTGCATCCTTTCAAGGATTCCAGGATGGTTGATTAGTATAAATAGTCAGTTTTTATTGAAGATAGAGGTTGGAAAATGTTTTTGTAAAGGAGAGGTCCAGAATATAGAACCTTATTTTCTTGAAATCGAGGAAGACTGTATGAATGCATTTGATCAATTAATACAATACACTGGAGCTTTGTTACTATCATTTGATTGTCTTTACATGTGGAGTGTTTTAGTTTCTTTATGTATTTAGATTGTAAGATAGTTTAAGTACATCTTTCATAAGGTGAATGTAGGGGTTGAGCTTAAGTTTCTTTCAAGGAAAGAGTAAAATCTTAGGGGAGGTCTCTGGGAATTAAATATCTATATGTGGATTTGATGACAGGTGTAGGAATGGGAACAATGATATGTTAGGCATGTCATTTGAGTTTCATTGTATTTGTTTTAATAGATATATGTGAAGGTAGAGTTCGGCTCTGATGCCCAACAGATAAGGGACTGGTTTTAGATCCATTTACATTGGTTTACCATCCAAGATATAATTGACTGAAATTTTACTTTATATGCATAATTTTCAGACTTGAGACATTTTATGACAAGTTCATAAATATGTATTTCAATGCTTTGAAGAAGCAATAAATGAGGTTAACCCTTCCCTGAGTTTAACTCTAAAAGGAAGAAGGATGAATATCCTTAAGCCATTGTTTCGTGTTGCTGTTTATATAGTCCATATCATGATGTTGTGTATCAGGATAATTTGGGTTATACTCAGAGTTTTAGCAACTTATTGAGTTGAATTTTGAAGGCAGTAACAAAGCAGTGAAGGAGCAAGTTCTCAATTCAGAGCTAAGTTGAACATTGAATTATTAGAGGTACACCCACCTGAGTATATATTACTCAAAGTGAAGAAGGTCTTAACCTTAATACCTTAGTAGTTTGTAACTTTCTAGGTTATAGCCATTGGGATTATTTGAGTAATTGACTAATCTGTAGGTTCAAACACTAACAGTATGATAGCTTGCTGAAACTTGTATGAGTTTTGGTGCTAGTCTGAATTGTCATATGGGAAACAACAAGCCAAAAACACCTTTTAAGGTCAATTTTCTTAATTTTTTGATTTCTTAGGCTGATTGCTGAGCATTTAATGCACCTTCTAAGATAGTGAACTTTTTAATTTTTGTACTTGTAGCCTATTTTTCAACCAAATTACTAATAGGATTCTCTGTTTCTGTGTTGTGTAGGTTATCTATCCCAATGTTCATGTTCGTATCTCACATCATGTGACTCAGAGACTCTGTGTTTTGTTGCCTGACCCTATGAGGGTACATCTCACTTCCTGTGGGTTTGAGTATCTGATTTGGTCACCCGAGATTAGGGTTAACCATGAACTTTTGACGGTATTGATAGAGAGGTTTCATTTAAAGACATAGACATTCCACCTACCTACTAGAGAGATTACTATCACCCCTGAGGACATATATAGGATATTGTGTATACCATTCCATGGTCCTCATCCTGATTATGTGAGTTTGGAGAACTGTGGTCTTCTTTCTTTCTGTAGATTGTTTGGAGATGACACACAGCTTATTGGATCTATATCCTGGGAGACTTTAGTGCAGTGCTATGGGCAGACCCATAGGCTAGAGTGTATTATAGAAGACATGATAGGAGGTATCATCATGTCCGACCATTACCAGAGTGGTCTATTGATGGGTTGGGCCCCGATGGTGGCACGACTGATGGAGACTCCTTATGAGTTAGCTTGGGGTCAATGCATGCTAGCACATATGTTCTCTGAGATGCACAAGATCATGTATTAGGAGAGCAATTCATTCACTTGTGGTTCATTAGTTCTATAGATATGGACCTGGGAGCATATTCTAGTATTGAGACTAGTATGTCAGACACAACACTAGGAGCAGAAGCCTATGATATATGTTTACTCTGGATATGTTACATAGGTGTGCATGGGACACATAGAGTACTGGAGGTGGTGCCTTGATGATATGAATTTTTTAGTATGGAGACCGTACTTGCGTATAGAGGCCTAGCCTACTGCAAGGGAGTAGTTTAGATATTTTTGTTAGAGCTGTGTACTGATTGGGTAGTCTACCATAGTTCTGGAGCTCTTCCTTATGAGTAGAGTATGGAGGCAATATGGAATCATTTAGGATACACCACAAGAGCATGTTTCTTATGCACAGATTCTGTGAGAGCTCGAATTAGGATGGGGCCCTCGATTGTCATACACTCATTGTACACAGGAGTATAGTGGTATTGTCAGCAGAGATTGGAATTATTGAGCAGATGTTTCATATGCAGGTGTTATAGATGGATTCATAGCTTGGCTCACAGAGCATTCGATATACACATTTTTAGATCCGATAGAGTTGATACCTTTAATGGATGAGGCCATGGATGTTATAGGTGCTCTGATGGGTCGAGGACAAAGATGTAGATAGGTACAAATGCCCTAGCCTACACCTCTGAGGCCGAGAGTAGTATTGATACCACAACAAAGACCATTTGGTTAGATGAGACCATCAGGGCATAGGAGGTGTTGGTTGATTAACTATGTGGATTGATGTAGGAGGGGTGACATCACTACCTTTCAAGAATAGATTTCCAAGAGCATCTTCTCTGAATTTGTTAGTGTTGTAGGATTGATGAAAGGTCTGAGCGATCACAGAAGATGTCTCCAAAAAAATTTCAGTTTGTTCTCTGTGTTTTCAAGATGAAGCTCTAGTTTCCACCATTAACCTTAGGTAAAGCAAGAGAGCAAGATTAAGAAATCTGAGGAATGAATTGATTCAAGAAGATCAAATGACTCAACCTTGTCAAGATTGGATTGATTGAAGATTAGATTAGACGTAAAACATTAAAGGTTAGCAAAAATCAAAATCTTGCAAGTAATTGAAACTAAGCTAACCAGGTGATTTACTACCTTCTAGTAGGTGGGAGTATGATATTCTCATATCAGACCAAGACTAGTGATAATGCAACACCTAAATGAAGGATTTGAATGCAGAAGATGGATATGAAATGAATGCAGATTTAATCTTCTTTTTTTTTGGATTTTCTATGCAATTAGAATGAAAAACTGATATGAATCTAATCTAAAAATGAATGATATGAAGATTAATCTAAGAATGATATGAAAACTAGGAATGCAAATCTATGATATGAAAACTATGAAAAACTATGACCAACAATGAAAGATCTTACAAATCACCTATCACACGTGCTTAATCGTTCAATTAAAAATTCACCAAAGTAGTTGTGCAAATTCAAGGTGGTTTCTTAGGAAGAGTTGAGCCTTAATTTTATAGAAATCCATGGCTTTGAGGGTGCATGAGTGTAACACCCCACCAAGGAACCCAAGAGAATTTAACCTAAAACATAATACTAAGTTTGGTGAATAATTTTTTAAAAAAGTTAACATACAAGATAACAACAGTGCAGAAGTATTTACCATTTACTCACATTGATACAACATCCAACACATATTAAAATACTCAAGGGTCCCATGACGTAGAATTACTTAAGATCAAAACACATCTAGAACTAACATCAACAAAAGATTCCATAACTTAGATTACAATTACATGATATAACAATAATGCAATTCTCATGGACATCCATGACAACTAATAAACTAACATCCACTGCACATGTCACAGGATATGTAATAATAAAACTAACATAAAAGTACAATGACTAGATTAGGTATGACAGGTGATACACTAATATAGGATTACAAATAATGAAGATAAGAAAGATACATCAATGGAACATCGTAAGGATTCCAACTACAAGACCACCATCAAGCACCGGCACCAGGATGTCGAATCTCAAATGGTAAAGAATCACTACCACTCGTCCATGTAGAACCATAAAGGCCTACCCCACCATGTTGAGGAGATAACCACAAACACCAATTGGATAACCAATACAAAACAAGGATAGAACTCTAAGCAGGAGGATCCTAAAAGCACTCTAACTCAAGATACAACATAATAAATATAAAGATACATCTCACTAATCTAGAGGTAACTGACACATGTAGAATAACCAGATTATGCATAGGAAGGTGTCATCATGTACGTCTAACCCTTGAGTTTTGTCCTGGTAATCTCTCTGGATCTCGACACCCAAGTGACCTTACACGACATCAATGACCTCTCATACTGACAAAGTCATCAACTATGCCAACTCATCCCTTAAAAGGGGGCTAGTCATCTTCTCAACACCACCTTAGTCTGTACTAGCACTCAAGCATGGGTGATGACTCTTATCTTTTTAGGTTCATTTAAATACCCCTTAATTATATTAGGTTATCACTTGATTGCTGAAACTTACAATAAGTGATCCTGGCAACCACTTGTGGGCCTCGACGCTTATTGCAAGCCACCTCCTACTACATGTCAAGGTAAACTACCCTAGGCTCACAAATCTCTCCTAGATCTAATTAGGTATACAACTAGGTAACCTCATATCCAAATTCACATGAAAGAACTAGATATGGTTACAGAGATACCACAAACAAAATACAATATAACATGAGCCCAATGGTCAAACATGAGTGATAATCAGATAAATTACACACACACCAACATAACTGATAACATGAACATCTAACTCATACCCCAACCTTTGTATTCCCTAGGTCATCTAGAACCTGACAACCCATAAATTGCACAAAAAGACACATCAGGCACGAGGAATACAACAATCACATTATTGAATACTGAAATTGATCATTAAGCCTTTAAGTTCCATTTTCATCACAATCAAATCCAAAAGTAGGAACACATATACCGCTAAGAGGACATAACATAACCAATAGTAAAACAATAATTATAAGAACATTCCCTATATTCATTCTATGAATTCATAATAGAATAAAAATGACCAATTTCAGTATAAAATGATGCATTTACAAATATAAAATGAACCGCGCATTACAGTACTAAACAAAGCCCAAATGATTCATACAATTGAAAACACTCCCTATATTTCATATCTCAGCTAAACAAAATGAACACTTCAAATCTCTACAATTTCAACTAAACCTAATCTATGTCCAATTAGATTTAATTAACATATTATACAAAGTTCACTATTTCATTAGTAAACATAATTCTCTAGCCTTATGATAAGACAATAAATTAATTTTCATCTAAAGCCTTAATAACCCCAAGCAATATCAAATTGATATTCAATTAATAGTCCTTAATAAAATTTTGCTTCAAAATTAACCAAATATTAAATAAAAACTAACTTTAGCAATTGTTATTAACAATAATAGTCGCCATTAAATAATACTAAACATTTAACATATTTTTTTTAACAAAAATTATTACCAAATAATAACCATTAACACAAATTATAAATATCATTGTAAACTTTTAACAAAATTAATATTATTTTAAATAATAAATATTAATAGAAATAATTAATAAAGTTTTAAATTATAAATAAAAATCTGATTTAAAATAAATTCCAAAAGGCAAATAAAACAAAACAATGTGGGGGGGGGGGGGGGGGGGGGGGGCGCAATTTGGGGCCCGCTCCCCACTTGCCTTACCTTCCCTTAAGGAAGGAGAGCCCACGGGCTTCGTGCTGAGCCTGTCGACTTGTTGTAGGTCGTACCTACAGCGTGGTACTCGGTACCGTGGGGTTAGGGGGTGTGGTGGCCCTCGCCCCAAATCAAAAGCTTTTAAAAAAAAATTATATTTTTTTTAAAAACTTCCAAAATTTTAAATATTAATTTTTATTGCTTCCCAATACGTTTCGAAAAACATGTCTTGTAATTTTTTATATATATTTTTTTACATTTACAAGGTCCCATAAATTATAAATCCATAACACTATTCAATTAAATATTTTTATCACAGAATGAATAGGAACATATGCCAAAAGGCATATTCTAAATATTTTAAAGCAAATTCCATAATTCCAAAAATGGAAAATATTGACTGTGTAAAATTTTTCCAGAAAAGGAAAATAATTACATTTGTACAATTAGCTCATGAATTTTTGTCTCTTTCCCTATTTTGTTTTCTTCCTTGATTGTTTACAAATATATTTACATTCTCTAATGTAGTTCTTTGTTATTTGAAAACAAAGTATTTTATTTACTATGGTAATTAAATTTTGACTGTCCTTTTTTTTGACATAGATTGGGTTTTCACCCAGATTGGTTTTTTTCTCACTAAAATTGTTTTTTCTTAACAACCCAATAATTTATTTAAACCACACTATAGTACAAACTATATCAAGATTAATTTATCATTTTCTAGGAGTTCTAGGATGTATTTTCTCTCCAAATTCGGACAACATAACCCTACTATGCCAAGTTTACATCAAAATATGGAATAGAAAATCTATGAGTTTACTAAACCCCCAAATTGAAAATATAACTAATAACATATCTAATCTATAAATCAAATCAAACATAGTAATCTACTGACAGTTCTACTAATGGAATCACAGGAAAATTCCTCAAACACCTACCTCAACTCCAATGCTAGAAACTAAATTAGATTGCCTGTAGAATGCTGACACTCCCAAATTTGACAACAAAAAAGCTAACTTGCAGATCTAAATCACGGTACATGCAAATCCCAAATCCAGATGCAAACAATCTTCACCCAAAAATTCAAGCACACACACCAAAGCTCAAGAACACAAAGAAGTCTCAAAATCTCCAACAACTTGATTGAATTCAAATGAATGCTAATTCCCCCTATCAAGGATTCAACTCCACCATTCATGCAAAACCCTAGATGACTCACAAAAGAACTCCTAATTAGACTCTCCCACTTTAGTTGAAAGAAAATACCAATTAATAATTAAAAATAAATCTAATTGTGCACAACTCAACTTAGTCTCCTAAAGACAAGTTGTCACCATTTTCAAACAAATCACTTTCAAACTCAATAAAGCACATGTTAATAATAAAATCTATTATTAAATAATTTAATATTCCAACATCATTAAATCATGTAATTCATAATAATTTAATATCTAATGAGCAATATTAATCCTATTTTCACACAATTAATTAATTAAAACCAAATATCCTAATATTTGATTTTTAATTAATTAATAATCATACGAAACATAGGAATTAAATTTAACATTATTTTCCAACTATGATATTAATTTCCTAAATACTCAAATAATTAACTTTAATTTAATTTCCCTCAATTTAATTCTAGGAGCATATTTAATCATTAAATCCAACTATACACCTAACATTGATAATCACATAAAATAATCTATATAACATAATTCAACTATAATCAATAAATTAATAATCACCCACATAACCACAAATCAATTGAAACCAAATGACATAAAACCAAACAAACACAGGAGAAGGGATCCACGAACTCGTGCCAACCAGACGAATTTGGGAAAGGTAGTCAAATTGACACTTGTCCAATCCTAGGACAATTAGGCTTATGTTAGGGTTATGGGTCTGTGTATTATCTCCCCTCTTTACCATTGAGATGAATGTTTCTAGGCATGCTTACTCCTACCAATTTAGGGAAGATGATGCCCTGTACCTGCAATCTTGTCATCATAAAATGAAGCATGTACATACAATAATATATAGCAAATAATGATAGGGTATGGTCGGTCGTGTGGATCTTGACTATGTGAGTAACTACACCTCCATCCTCTACCAAACAAACACATCAACAGATGCAAACACAAGATAACCATACACATGCCAATATGGGATCAGCACCATAAATCAATATAAAACATAAACGCAACAAAAAATGATATCATCATCTAATCTAGGAAATCACATGATACACATAAAATGAACAATAATGCATAATCATCATTTATTAACATAATAATCGATCACATCAAAAGTGACCTAAAAGAATTTGGTCGAACAACTGAAACATAAAGAAACCTAAAAGAGAACCATGGGCAGGGTACTACATCCACCCCGCCTAGAATTAGGCTTACTCTTGGAAGCCTGGAACAAGTAGGGATGTAAGGCCCATAAAATTCATTGCTCTAAAAAGAAAACTAAAACACAGATCACTGAGTAGGCCCCACCGTACCTTTTCCTGCCTTAGTGTTTGAACACTGAGGATCATTCCCTATTGCAAAGGCTCTATGAGATCTACCAACATCTCCAACTATAGGCTTAGAAACTAACAGCCTCTGTCCTAGATGCTGCACTGAAAACTGGGGACAATTGTAAGATTTATGACCAGTTTGGCCACAAGTGAAACAATCTCCCTTAAAGACTCTCCTTGCTGAAGGAGTACTGGGCTACTGAAAACTACCTCCACGAAAATCCTGATGAGAATTCTGAGTAGGCTGATTATCCTAATTGCACTCACTACACTGCCAGTTGTGAAAGTTCTCTAATCGAGAACCACCACCATTACCATGGGAAAATTTCTTATTCTACTAGTTCTGATTACCTTTCAAAAAGGTAGAAGGATTCTAAACATTCCCATTCCATTGAGACTGATTCCCCTTGGAACCACTAGGCTGGACACCTCTCTGACTACCATGACCTAAAGCAAGATTCGTCTCTATAAGGGTGACCTTAATGACTGCCTCCTAAAGGGTCTTAGGCTCAAATAGTAGGACCTCTCCAATGATGCGTGCATTTAGTCCCCTCACAAAGTGTTGTACTAGGAGATTTGTATCCTGTCCAAAGTCAGCATAATGTTTGAGCTTGAAAAATTGATGCTCATTAAATCATGCAAGAACAACCTTTTAACTCAAATCAGAAGTTTAGATCAGCTTTCAACTCAAAATAGATGTTGAGTTTCCAAAAGATAACAACTTGCATTGATTTTATGATTTGAAGTTTAACCGTTCTTTCAAATGTGCATAGATAATTATGAATTAATTAATTAAATAAAGCAATTTATCCTCAACTTAACTGATTTTTGAATTAAAACAATTGATTTATGGGTTAATCAATTATTAAATCAAACTTTATTCGAAAACTGTATTATTAAAAATTGACAACTGACTTTAATTAATTAAATAAGAATTTAATCAATTAGTCATAGGATATTGATTTATTGTCAAAAATTAAATAATACAATTAGGAATAAATAGAGTTAAATTTAATTAAATAATTAAGTGGTAGTATTAAATCTAATTAATTAAATATTCAACATATTCAATTAATCAAACTTTAGGATAAATTAGCTTTATTGCCAAATAATTATTAAATTAAAGATAATTAGGACAAATTAGGAATATTGCTAGGAATATTCCCTGATGCAGAATTAAGAATAATCAATTAGGATTCGATAATGTGTAGATGTGCCTTAGGTTAGGACTTCGATGTCGATTTGATTTGATTTGAGGATGTAGGAGGTTAATGAACCTATAGCCCATTTTTGGGGTATTACATTTTGCCCCTCTTTGAATTACTGTGCAAAGCACAGTGGTTCAAAGATTAGTCTGTTTATGATACTAAAACTGATTTGAAAGATGAACCAATTCTGAGATAGAAACCGATTGAAAGATTTGAAGATGTTAGGTCCTAATTGACCAAAGATAATGTTAACTATAGCAACAATGAACTGATGATTATGAAAAAGTGCCAAAATGCTTGATTCTGAACCTTATGATTGCGAAGAAGTGAGTGATCAATTCTAGCCCTGATTGTCCAAAAGAATCATAGTGGTATCACATCCTGAACCCATCAGTTATGAAGAACCAAGGAAATAACACCAATGAACCAATGGTTATGAAAAGATGATACACTTTACAAGATAGATTAGGATACCAGATTGATATGGATCTCGATGAATCTGATATGCCCCAAGTGATGTGATCCAAGTGATGAGGTCTTTTGATGATTCAACAACTAGATGTGGTTGTTGTCATGATTGCTGAGAGAAGATTTGATTATAGATTTAGATTTACAGACTTGAATGATATACAATACCATGCCCCCTTCAAGATTAAAATTGAAATCTGACAAGAAAAGTCAGTGTTGAATGGTTTAGAAGCATGTTAATTGATTTGAGAAGTGGTTATACACGTTCAAGAATACATTCTACGTTGTTTAGAGGTCTTGAAGACCAAGTTTGACTAGGTTTGACCATGAGTTGACCATGGTTGACCAAGTTTGATAGTTTGATGTTAGATAATTAGTTAAGTTGAATGCTAGATTTCTATGATGATCTAAGGTGGATTATGCAAGTAGTCGACCATCTTGGTTCAGAACGTCGAAATTAGCCAGGGGTACAATTCTCGCGGGAAACAGAGCACTTTCAAAAATTAGGTCAAAAAGCTATATAAGGGCCAAAAGGGTCATTTTCAATTCATTATTCACTTTTGACTTTTGAAACCTTATGGAGTCCTCTGAGTCAGAAAATGACCGAGATGAAGGTACCCGTCACTTCTCACCAATTTGAGCACAGCCGAAGACATCAGCGACCTCCACAGTATGGACATCTAGTAGGTGGACCTCTATGCCTCTTTGTAAATTCCATTTTTGCATGTTTGTAGCATTTTTAGGTTTTTTTCATACATTTTTAATTTTCAATTCTCGCATGCATGGAAGCTCGTACAGCTATCCTTCATGACTCATATGACTTTTCGATTTCCATTCCTTTGTCATTTGACAACCCCCTAAAACTCGTATAAGAGGGACCCAAGAGTTGTACGATATTTCATCGGGTCCCTCTTCTGTCGTATGGGAAGACTTAGAAACTTGTATGACCATGATTTGTCATATGATAGCCTGCTGAAACTCGTACGACTTTTGGTGCCAATCTAAATTGTTGTATGTGAAACAACAAGCCAAAAATATCTTTTTAGGTCAATTTTTTTTATTTTCTAATTTCTTAGGCTTATTGTTGAGCATTTAATGCACCTTCTGAGATAGTGGACTTTTCAATTTCTATACTTGTAGCCTATTTTTCAACTAAATTACTTATAGGATTCCCTGTTTCTGTGCTGTGTAGGTTATCTATCCTGATGTTCATGTTCATATCTCACATCATGTGACTCATAAACTCTGTGTTTCTCTTCCTGACCCTATGAGGATACATCTCACTTCTTGTGGGTTTGAGTATCTGATTCAGTTTCCCGAGATTAGGGTTAACCATGGAATTTTGATGGCATTGATAGAGTGGTTTCATTTAGAGACAAAGATGTTCCACCTACCCACTAGAGAGATTACTGTCACACCTGAGGATGTATATAGGATATTGCGTATACCATTCCATGTTCCTCATCCTGATTATGTGAGTTCATGGAACTCTAGTCTTCTTTCTTTCATTAGATTGTTTAGAGATGACACACAACTTACTGGATCTATATCCTGGGAGACTTTAGTGCAATGCTATGGGTAGACCCATAGGCTAGAGTGTATTATAGTAGACATGATAGGAGGTATCATCATGTCTGATCAAACGGTCTATTGAAGGGCTAGGCCCTGATGGTGGCATGACTAATGGTGACTCCTTCTGAGTTAGCTTGGGGTCAGTGCATGCTAGCACATATGTTCTCCGAGATGCACAAGATCATGTATCAAGAAAGCAAGTCATTCACTTCTGGTGCATTAGTTCTACAGATATGGGCCTGGGAGCATATTCTAGTATTGAGACCGGTATGTCAGACATAGTGCCAAGAGTAGGAGCCTATGATATATGTTTACTCTAGATATGTTACATAGGTTCACATGGGACACACAAAGAACTAGAGGTAGTGCCTTGAGATATGACTTTTGTAGTATGGAGACCATACTTGCATATAGAGGCCTGGCCTACTGCGAGGGAGTAGTTTAGTTATTTTTGTTAGATTTGTGTACTGATTGGATGGTCTACCACAGTTCTGGTGCACTTCCTTATTAATGGAGTATGGAGGCAGTATGGAATCATTTAGGATGCACCATAGGAGCATGCTACTTATGCATAGATTTTGAGAGAGCTCAGATTAGGATGGGGCCCTTGATTTTCATACGCTCATTATACACAGGAGTACAGTGGTATTATCAGTAGAGATTGAAATTATCAAGAAAATGTTCCAGATGCAGGTGTTGCAGATGGATTCATAGCTTGGCTTACAAAGCATCCGATATATAGGTTTTCAGATTTGATAGAGTTGATACCTTCAATGGAGGAGGCCATGGATGTTATAGGTGCTCTGATGGGTCGAGGATAGAGATGTACACAGGTACAGATGCCCCAACCTACACCTCTAAGGCTGAGAGTAGTATTGATACCACAATAGAGACCATCAAGGCACATGAGACCACCACCACATCCCACTAGTTCATCTACAGGTAGGCCTGTAGTATTACAAAGGAGATCGACGAGAGGAGAGAGTGGCACTCTAGGAAGTGTGGGTGGTGTCAATGATGTACTTGGTGCAGAGTAGGATGTAGGTGCTAGCCTAGATCTTTTATAGGGTGATGCTAGTTTTGATTTTGGTGCTGAGGTTGGATGTTGTAAGGCACAGAGAGTGGAGACTATTGAGTAGCCAGTTAGGGATACTTATATGCCTATAGCAGATGTTGATCCTAGTGTACCAAAGACTCCCCAGGAGGTCATTAGATGGCTCAGATTATAGGCTAGGGACCTAAAGGTGCAGAGTGCTCATTGGGAGGAGCAATTTTTAGAGGCAAACAGATAGCGTTCTGAGCTTCGAGAGGAGAACAAGAGATTACAGATAGAGTTTACACATCAGACCTCTAGAGATGCCTATTACATTTCTATTATTATGTTGTTGTTCCTATTGATCAGAGAGTTCCTACATACTCTCAGTATATGATAGCATAAGAGGGAGCCAGGGCACCCCAAGCAGAGGAAGTACCAGATGCACCATCACCACCTCCACCAGATGTAGAGGATTAGGCAAACAGTTGATCTGTCTTGATATGTTTTTGATATATTTTCTCTTTTTGTTCATAGATATACTATTCTGACTTCTGACAGCTCATATGAGCTCATTCTTTTGTACCCTATGTCAGTAGTACACCCTTGACTAGTTCTGAGTTATATGATATATATATATATATATATATATATATATATATATATATATATATATATGAGATCAATATTTTGGTGATGACTTCATTTGTACTTGTCATATTTTATTTATGATGATATCATGTGATATAAATTCTATGAGTAGTGTAGAATGTATGTATGGATTTATGCAATGTAATGATTTCTTTCACATGTATGGATGTTATGCAAATGTAATGATTATAGAAAGATGTATGTATGATTTTGATTATGCACATGTATGTAATATAAATGCAATAGATGGAATGATTATGATATATAATGCAATGATACACATGATATGTTTTACAGGTATTGATGAAGACAAGTAATCGGTCTTACTTTAAAAGGGATGGCTAACCCAGGATGGTGAGTGCTTGCGGTTCTATGAAGAAACCTTCGTGGGAGATTCAGCTCTCCATGTCAAGCTTTTAAGTTTAGTTTTGAAGGATAGTTTAAACATTCAAGTTTATGTAGCAATGTGTGAGATCATGAAAACATGCAAAATGCAAAAATGACATGCAACCTAAGACCTAGGACCTAGTCATTGATCATGTGTTGGTCATTTTCATCATTGAAATTTTTTAGGTAACCGGATAAATCAATACAATGCCCACTAGTTAGGAAACCATAGACATATGAATATCGATTTGTATGTGCAAGAATCAATTCAACACCCACTAGTTAGACAACCATGGACATATGAATATTGATTTTGTTTTTGGAATGTCAGATTAGATATAAGCACCAAGGTAAAAATGCCAGGATGACCTGAATATTATGTCCATTTTGATATAGCAATTTGTATAAGCATCATAACATAGACATTGTGATGACTATAATACACCTTGAATTACAAACACATCAAACAGTCAAGAGATCATTCTAAATCCAATGTGAATTTCCTGTAGCAACCCTTTATCATTCACCTCCTTAGGCAAGATCATGTTTCATAGTAGGAGAAAGAAATCACTCAAAAAGACAATAGTTAGATCAAACTTCTTTGAATTTTTTGGGTATCAATGGTCGAGGTACTCATGGACATCCAATACAAGATGGAGGCTCTTAGAGATGGACACCATTTCAATCCAGAATTTCCAAAGTTGTTAGATGTTCACATACAAGAAAAAGACAAAGAAAAGATTATGCCCCCAACCATCACTCTCTAAATCCTGTAAAGGACATCATCGAAGAGCTCAAAGGGACACAATATGCAAAAATCTCAATGCAAATTAGTAAGCATACAAGGAGATAAAATCATGGAGAAGCATAGATTGTTTTCAGTTTGTGTTGACATTTGATTGCGTTGTTGTAGATGCAAATTCCTTTCTGGAGAGGAGACAAAAAGACTGATTTGGATGAAGCTTCAAAGGACTCTGACTAGATATGACATGTCTAAAGTATACTAGAGACCATAGGATATGACATTGATTGCCTCCAAGTTTGAAACATTGATAGGATACAGAAATTTTTGCCAATGGTGTACAGACCAACTTATTGAAAATAGGAAAGCAGAAACAAACCAAGAGATTTGTACAAACTAAATCAAGACTGAAAGCTGGGAAAGACCAAGATTGCACTGATAGATGGAGCATTTTTGAACAAGTGGAACCCATTTTTTGGGTTTTCACCATCTTGGTAGAGATTTTATTTTTGCTACCAAGGTGCTTGTTTCCAAGTTTTCACCAAGGCACTTTTTCTTTTTTCTTCTTTTTTTGTATTTTTATCTTTTCCAAAAAAAATTTGTACTTTTGAATATGTTTTTGATTTTTTTTGTGAATCATCAAGGTGCCTATTTGCTAGGTTTTCACCAAGATGTTCATTTTCTCGGGACTTTTTCAGATTTTTATAATTTTTTTCAGGACATTTTGCCATAGACTGAATGCCTTAGGCATAGAATTTCTTCAAATGCAGAACATTGATTGGTGCTCTGAGCTGTTCTCCTTCAATTGTTGAGAGTTGATAGGCACTAGAGCCAAAAGTAGTAGTGATTAAAAAGGGACCCAGCCAGTTGGGTTTGAACTTCCCCTTGCATTCTCTATGTGATTGATTTTTAGGATTCTCTCTCAAGACTAGATCGCCATACTGAAATTCTTTGTGTCTGACTTTCTTATTATAGCCTCTAGACATTCTGTTATGATATAATCTGAGATGATCATATGCTTCTTGTCTGAACTCATCTAGTAGTTTAAGTTCTTGCAACCTAGACACTCTATAGTCATCATCAGTTATTAGACCATGCATTCTGATTCTTAGTGATGAGATTTCAACCTCAATAGGTAGTACTGCTTCAAACCCATAAACTAAAGTGAATGGTGTAGCCCTAGTGGGCATTCTGACACTTGTTCTGTAGGTCCAGAGAGATAGATTGATCATGAGATGTGAGTCTCTTCCTATTTTATTAACTGTAGGGTGCAATATTTTCAATAGATTCTTGTTAGAAGCCTCTTCTTGTCCATTCCCTTGAGCATAGTAAATAGATGACCAATGTTGTGTTATCTTGAGTTTGGCACATAGATCATCTAAGTCTCTATTTTTAAATTTTCCACCATTATCTATGACTATAGAGTGTGGAAATCCATACCGACATATGATGTAGTTCAAAATGAACATATAAATTTGCTTGCTAGTTGCTTGAGCCAAAGGGACCGCTTCTACCCATTTTGTAAAATAGTCTGTAGCTATTATGATATAGGTATGTCCATTAGAACAATGAGGATGTATGGGTCCTATAAGATCAAATTCCCATTGGTGAAAAGGCCATTGTGTAGTAAAGGGAATTAGATCTTTGCCTAGAGCATGAATTAAGTTACCATGTACTTGGCACTTTTGACAATTCTTAGCAAACTTGATTGCATATTTCTCTATTTCAGGCCAATAGTGCGTAGCCCTAATAAGCTTTTAAGCTAGTGTTAAACCATTCAAGTGTGAACCACATATACCTTCGTGGACTTCCTCTAGTGCACGTTGAGACTCTTCCTATTCTAAACATCTAAGTAGTGTACCATCTAGACCTTGTTTGTACAGATCGTTGCCAATGATGACATACTAAGATGGATTGCAAATAAGGTATCATTTCTCAAGGCAGTTGAAGGTTTCAGGAATGATTTGGTCTTGGATATAGGAGAAAAGTTTTTTGTATCAAGATGAATCATGACCAACAATAGTGTAGATCATGTGGGTTTTGGGGGAATCATATGCAGGATAAGATAGTGCTTCCACCAGGAACTCATAGCATAGCTCGTGTTCAGGCTGCTGTAATAAAGTAGATAGCATTTCCATTGCATCAACAACCTTGTTCTCTATTCTAAGAATTTTCTCAAATGTGATAGATATGAAATACTTCTTTAGATCATCTACCATTCTTTTGTATGGAATTAGCTTTTCATCTTTCATTTCATACACATCATTGACTTGATGGATAACAAGTTGTGAGTCCCCATGAATGTGTAACTCTATCACTCTCCATTCAATTTCTATTTTCATACCATTAAGAAGGGCTTCATATTCAGAAATATTATTTGTACAAGGAAAATTTAATCTGAATGCTTTAGGTATTGAGTATCCTTGAGGAATGATGAACAATATGCCCACTCCAGATCCATTATGTGTATAGGAGCCATCAAAGAATAATTTCCATGATCTACAAGACAGATTCATGATAGAGGAATATGGAAATTCCATTTGCATTGGTGTATCATCAAACATAGGTGCATCCACCAATTGATCAACAATAACTTGGCCTCTAATAGCTTTCTGTTCAACATATTCAATGTCAAATTCACTTAAGAGCATGACCCATTTAGCTAATCTACCCGTGAGGGAAGCTTTGCTTAGTAGGTACTTTAGTGGATCAATCTTAGCTACCAAATGTGTGGTGTGAGCTAAGATATAATGTCATAGTTTTTGTGATGCAAAGATCATAGCTAGACAAGATTTCTCAATCATTGAGTAGTTCTTTTCATATGTAACCAATGTTCTACTGATATAGTATATAGCTCTTTCCTTCTTATTCTCATCATGTTGTGCTAGCAATGCCCCTAGTGATGTATCTGTTACGGAGACATATAAGATCAATGGCTTCCCTTGAATAGGAGGCATCAAAATAGGATTATTTGATAGATATTGCTTGATGTGTTTGAAATTCTTCTCACATTCCTTGCTCCATGCAAAAGTCACACCTTTATGTAATGTTTTTGTAAAAGGTTGTGATATGTCTGCAAGCTGTGATATGAAGTGTTTGATAGATTGTACTCTCCCTTGTAATGTTCTTATTTGACTAATATTCTTGGGAGGTTGCATCTCCATTATAGCCTTGACTTTAGCTAGATCAACTTTAATTCCTTTCTTTGAAACTATGCATCCTAAGAGCTTTCTAGAAGTGACACCAAAAGCACAATTCTTAGGATTTAGTCTGAGACTAAATTTTTCCATTCTATCTAGTATCTTGCTCAAGTCATTTAGATGTTCAGCTCTAATCATAGATTTTGCTAAAGTATCATCAACATAATCTTCCATAGTTTGATACATCATGTCATGAAAAATAGATGTCATAGCTCTCTAATATGTAGCACTAGCATTCTTAAGCCCAAATGGCATGACATTCCAACAAAAGGTACCCCATGCACATGTGAAAGTAGTTTTCTCTTGATCCTCTAGAGAAATTTTTATTTGATTATATCCAAAAAAACTATCCATCAAGGAATACATCTCAAAACCCATAGTCATGTCCACTATCATGTCAATGTTAGGTAGTGGAAAATCATCCTTAGGGCATGCTTTGTTCACATCTCTAAAATCTATGCACACTCTGATTGATTTATCTAGTTTAGAAACATGTACAATATTTGAGATCCATTTAGCATAGTCAATAATACTAATGAATCCAACTTCTAATAGTTTCTCTAATTTAGCTTTGACCAAGAGTGTAACATGAGGATGCATATTTCTCAATTTTTGTTTAATAGGTTTTACTCCAGGTGCAATAGATAAATGGTGCATTATAAGATCAGGATCCAACCCTAGCATATCTAAATATTTCCATGCAAAGTTGATCTTTTTCTCTATTAGGAATGTAGTAAATTTTTGCTTTTCATCTTCTGATAAGGATTGTGCTACATGGATCAACTGTGGTTCCTCTTCTATTCCCAAGTTGATGGATTGAGTGGGCTCAATTAGAACTGGAGATTGGTCCTGTAAATGACTCAAAAGGACATCAAATATCTCAGAGAGATTTTCACATTCAGATACATCTTTTATTTTTACCTTTGTCAGTTTTGAGACTGCCACAAAGTGGTTTTCACCCTCAGAACTCCTTTTCTTTTTATTTTTATTCTTATTCTTTTGACTAAGATACTTGATGTCCAACTCTTTCATGCTGATGCTCAGTTCATCGATGGAAGTCCTCATAGGCTCAACTATATTTAGGTAGCAAGAAAGGGCATAGTCATTGGGAAAGGTATAGATATCTTGGCTTAGATTCATGGAAGTTTGGTCAAGAAGTTCGGGATGTTGGATAGTCAAAGTGGGAAAGGATTGGGAGATAGTATTCATGGATATGGATCTATCATCATTGGTCCTAACCTGATGCTTGAATTCAAAGGTGATATTACAACTTAAGACATTCAATGCGTGAATAGGCTCAATGTCATTGTGGAAGTCCACTTTAGCCATCAGTGGATCATACTCGTTAAGTTCATTATTTCTCTCTAGACTTATGTTGGGTTTAGATGCATATTGGTGAATAACATCAATATGTTTTTTTGTAATAAGTTCATCTTCCTTTGGAATGACTCCCCATTCATAGTCATTAGATTCATCTTCTAATTCAAGACTTCTAGGAAATCTTATAACATGTGTAAAGTTAGGATGAATAGCCCAAGAAGGGTTACCCTCAGATTTTGATTTTAATGCATACTCATGGGAATTTGTTTCAAAATAATTACCACCTTCCTCTTTGTCTTCTTGATTACCTTCAAGATCAGTTGGTTCTTGTGGTGCAACTATCTCTTATTTCATAGTAGGTTCTCGTGTGTCTACTACATTAATACTTTTGATTGGATTATCCTCCGCTTCAAGAAGATCTTTGATTTCTTTAGGCAAATGCTCATAAGGAATGAGTTCATCAGTGGTGTCTGAATCATAACTGTTAGGTTGTTCTATTTCTTCCTTCTCAAGGAGGGCTTCTTCTATTGTGATTTTCTCTATGACATGAGAGCAGTTACCTTTGAGGTAAAAGGGTTTCTTTTTAAAGCCTAAGCCAGCGGTATCTTTGTTTGACCTACTAGTATGTGAAATAGGTGCCATGAGACCTTTTCCTCTCACTCCTAGAGGTCCTTTACCTGGATATCCCATTTTAGCTATTAGTTTATCCCTCGGGCCATATGACTTAGAAGGGATCTTTGGTATTTTAGAGTCACATGTTTGAACAATTTGGGATTCAGTTTCATATTTGTATAGCCATGTAAGCACAACTTCATCTTCTTCAAAATCTTGTTTGGAGACTTGTTCTGCAACAAAATTTCCTTTATATGTCTTAAGAGGCTCTTTAGATTCTGGTTTGGACTTTTTTAGAGTTTTCCCATAAGACTTAGGTGAGATAGGGAGAGATGTCAAAGATAAGACTGGCTCTATATTATATTCTCCCATACCATTTTCTTTGATATTGACCTCCTTTGCAATGTCTTCCATCTTGGATGTGGATGCTACTTATGTTTGCTTAATGGAAGATTCTTTGTTGTTAGGAACAATTTTATCTACACTTTCTTTCAATGCATTACAAGTTGTAGATACGTTAGCTGGAATGGTTACCTTGACTCCTTCATAAGGAAATTTAAAATACTAATGGTATGTAGAAGGAATAGCTTTCATTTCATGTATCCAGGGTCTCCCTAAGAGGATATTGTAAGCCAAAGGTAGATCAAGAACTTGACATGTAGTATCTCTAATGACTGGACCTATTCTGATAGGTAAGACAATGGTGCCTTTGGAAGATCTCTCTTGCTCATCATATGCTTTTATATTTATCTTCTTTCTAGGATCAATTACCATTTCTAAAAATCCCAGTTGTGTGATTAAGCTGTAAGAACAAATATTTAGACCAATGGCCCCATCTATCAACACACGTTTGACGTGATAGTTTTGGATCAAGACTTCAATATGCAAGGGCTGGTTATGTGGATTACTTAAGGAGTTATCATCTTCCCCTGAAAAGGAAATATATTGTGGAGATGTTAGATGACCAACCATAGTCTAGAATATGTCTAAATCAAGAACGTCAGGAACATTAGATCTGAGAAGAGCTTTGTCTAGAATGGCTCTATGAGCTAGAGATATCCGAAGCAAATCAAACATGGAGATTTTTGCATTAGTGTGCTGGAGTTCTTGGAAAATGTTATAAGATGTTTGCCTTGTGTCTTTAGGATTGGAAGATTTAGAAGCAGCCTTCTGTTTAGAAGCAGAAGAGAGATTGAAGGGTATCTTAGGGACATTTGATGAGTCTGGGATTTGTCCTTTTAGATGTGCTTGAGCTTGTGATCGAGTAACTGCATTAGCTGATTGATTATCTCTATCTCTTCATACAATTGTGAGAAACACTCAGATAGGCATGGTTCTACCATATTGATAAAAAAATTGTTTTTGGAGTAAGCATAATTGACCTTGGCACCCACATTAGGCTGAGAAGATGAATCTCCTTGACCATGTTTCATAAATGGCTCTGTGAATGCTGTATGATCATTATTACTCTTATGATTATCAATTAGGATTTATCCATTATAGATTTTGTCTTGTATGGTATGTTTCAAGCGTAAGCAGTTATTGGTTTTATGAACCTTACTACGATGGAGGTCACATAAGTCATTCTCTTTCCACCATTTCAATTTAGGTTCGGGATCAAATTTTCAGATCTCAGGCAAAGAGATGATGTTGTTAGCCAATAGAGTTTTCATAGCAGATTCCAAGGACTCTCCAAGAGGATTAAACTTGCATTTAGGATCTGAAGCCCAAGGTTTATATTCAGATGGCTTTTTGTTGGACTTTGTTGTTTTTGATTTAGAAGCTTTTATGTCTTGGGTGCCAATAGTGAGATTGAAAGTGGGTGCCTTGGATGGGGCACGAATAATATCAACAACTCTATCTATGACAACGCCTTTATTCTTATTCTAGTTTTTGTTCTTGTCTTTAGAACTAGATCCAGATTCATACTTGTCCTTTTGAAGTGTGATGTCTCCTTTTTTCACAAGTACTTTCTCAATTTTGATTGCATTTTCTACCATCTTATCAAAAGATGTATGATTTTGCATTTGTAAAGGATAGTTGATTTCTAGGACAAGATTATGGATGAATATTTCCAATTTCTTAGTTTTTGGAATGGGTCTAGCATATAGAGAAAATTTCTTCCTCCATCTTTTGATAAATGTTAGGAATGCTTCTCTTGGATATTGTTTGAGATTGCAAATGTTGATCATAGTGACCGAATGTTGGATATTGTAGGAGTATTGTTGATAAAATAGTTTGATCACCTCCTCAAAGGTTTTGATTATAGGAGGCATCCTAGAGAACCAATGAATGGTTGCCCCCCTAGAGATTAGGGAAAGAGACACATGAAGTAGGTTGGTTCATGCATAAACTCCATAGATTGAGTATAGAATTCCCTGACATGATCTTGAGGGTCAGAGTTTCCACCATACTTATCATACTTGGGCATTTCCACTTTTTTTGCATGTAAAAGTCTTTGTCAAATGGAAAAGGACATAGAGCCTCCATGGAGAACTCCTTAAGCTCCTTTTCTCTTTTGATTTTGTAAAGTTTGAGTTGCATGGCATGCATTTGCTTCATCATACCGATAATAGGATTTTCTTCCTCATGTGTAATGATATCTTCAACATTAAAGTTTGGAGGAAGTTTAGCTCCTTGATGAGCTAACTCTAGAAAATATGCCTCTCTATCTTCGTTCAAGAAATGCCTCATCATTTTCTTTAAGTCATCATCATTTTGATATCAAGCTATTTCAGAAGGTGTGGGTTCGTGATCCGCACCATGTTGAGAATGATGTCCTTGAGACCTGTGGTTTGTCCCTCCTTGAGACATGTTGTTATTATGAGAGTTACTTGAGAAAGATTGATGTGGGGTCATCTAATAGCTTCTGTGAATTCATAAAGGAGGTGTTGGTTGATTAACTATGTGGATTGATGCAAGAGGGGTGACGTAACCACCTTTCAAGAATATATTGCCAAGAGTGTCTTCTTTGAATTTTTTAGTGTCATAGGATTGATGAAAGGTGTGAGTGATCATAGAAGATGTCTCTGAAGAGATTTTAGTTTGTTCTCTATGTTTTCATGATGAAGCTCTGGTTTCCACCATTAACCTTAGGTGAAGCAAGAGAGAAATATTAAGACAACTAAGGAATGAATTGATTCAAGAAGATCAAATGACTCAACCTTGTCAAGATTGGATTGATTGAAGATTAGATTGGATGTAAATGAAGGATATTGTTCCCTAGTAGTATGGGTAGACACCCAAAAGATAGCGGACATGAGTTCACAACACTTAGCCATTTTGAAGATTGATTAGAGATGGATGATCTGACAAGGTTTTGACACAAGATGAAAAAGACTCAAATCGATTAAATAGAAGGTTGAATCAGACTCAAGAGACCACTTTAGGAAAATGATTGAATTATTTCTAGTATCTGATCTATTCTTGACATAGTGATTTGTTTGAAATTTTTTGGAAATATGCTATAAAAGCTAGATCTCTAACAATTTTGACAACTTTCTGGCAATTTTCAAAAATTCTCCAAACAACTTTTTGCAGGCTCATACGAAAATGGGTAGGCTTTGAAATGATAGTTGAAAAAACTCATATGACAACTGCAAGACTCGCACAACAGTTAATAATAGATTTTGGCTTTTTATTTGTGATTTATGACAAGACTTATATGACAATATACTAGTTTGCATACGACAATATAAGGGTTCTAAAATGACAATGGTCAAAACTCATATGACTTTCTGACCTTGTGGGATGACTTTTGACTCTAGAAAGGAATTTTGCTTCAGATGTTGCAATTCTTAGATTCTCAGTTTTAGATAGTTTGCAAAATTATCTGTCCAGATTTGAAGATTGTACTGAGATTATTTGTTTCCAATAACCAAATAGATAAACACGCGCATAGAATAGCAAGCAAGTGATTTCAAGCACGTCTGAAAATAATGAATAGGGGACAAAGCAACCCCATGCATGAAAAATCAAGTGATTGAATGTGCTAATCCCTAGGAGTGCTAATTGTGTATGTTCCAAAAAAAATTTCAATAATGCACATATTCCTAGAAAATGAAAATTTTGCCTCACTAGGGTTTGTAGTAATGGTCTGACTCTGCAACTTTTGTGATCTCAAGAGGGCGAACTCCAATCCAAGAACACTGGGGTTTTGACACAGTTTGAGAATTTAATACATCAGGAGTTGCTAGCGAGATCTGACAGCCTAGCAAGAGATCACACCTGTGAAGATTTCCTCCACAAGGACATTTATATAGTGATTGTTTCTACCATGACGAAAATGGCTATTATCACTTGAGGTTCCATCCAAGTGGTTGACCCAATTAAGGGAATGTCCACTATAGTTAAACCTCTCTAAAGGTGACTCACAAAAGATACCATAGGGGGACTAGATTAGATTCAAAGATCTGGGTTTCTGGTACTATCCAAAAAGGAAGTAGAGCATAATCCCCTAACCTCTTCACTTCACCAAAACAAAGAAGATAGATTAATCTGACACAGTAAGACTGAAACTATCTTGCCAAGATCTGCGATGTCAACAACTAATGGTCTATCAACCTCTCCTAAGAGAGAATGTATCGATCAAAAGCTGAAGACTACAAATCTAGTAGAATGCAAGACTATATCAGTATCCTCCCTACCTATAAGGGGATCCTTTGTCAAGAAGAGCTTCACATGTGTGAATAAGTGAAAGAAGGCCACTCTCTCAAGATCATCCATAAATAGTGTTCATAGGGCCTATTTACTATGTGTAATAGATATGCAGAAAGCAAATCTATGTTCGTTTTATAGCCCAAAATGAAGTTTGTGATATGAAAGCAGGGAAAGTCACACAAGCTTGAAACATGAGAGTTCATTTTAATCCAAATTGAAGTGTTATCAGATTGAGAAGAATACCTAAATTCCTTGCAACACACTTAGTAGATTTGTACCTATTTTAGCAATTTTTCTTGCACTTTTCCCAATCAAAATCAACAGAGACCAATTAGAAATAGAAGATCTCAATTGTTAGGGTTAGCTGTCAGTCCAAATCTAAAAATCAAACCTGGAAAACTGCCTAGAAATTTGAAACGACAATTGAATTATGGTGTCAAAACTCATATGATAGTGGGTTACCTCCCGCACGACAATCAAGAAACTTGTACGATAGTGGGTGTCTTCTCATATGACAATAAAGCTCCCAAATGATAATGTATAGCTTCTGATATGAACCTCGATAGCACCAAATGTTGTATGATGGAAGGGTCTTCCTGGTATGACTTTCTGAAAAAGTCGTACAAAAAATGTACGGACATAAAATAAAAGATTACAGTTTTAATTAGAAAATGATAAGAAATTGATAGAAATTGGTAGAAATATAATGGAAACCCATTTCAGGGCCCCACGGTGGGCGCCAGAAATGTGTGTGTGAAAATTGTACCTAGTTGCAGATACAACACTTCAGTAAAACATTAGAGGTTAGCAAAAATTGAAATCTTGCAAGTAATTGAAACTAAGCTAACCAGGTGATTTACTGCCTTCTAGTAGGTACGAGTATGATATTCTCAGATCAGACTGAGACCAGTGACAATGCAACACCTAAATGAAGCATTTGAATGCAGAAGATAGATATGAAATGAATGCGGATTTAATCATTTTTATTTTTTTTCTATGCAATTAGAATGAAAAAATGATATGAATCTAATCTAAAAATGAATGATATGAAGATTAATCTAAGAATGATATGAAAACTAGGAATGTAAAGCTATAATATGAAAAATATGAAAAACTATGACCAACAATGAAAGATCTCACAAATTGCCTATCGCACGTGCTTAATCCTTCAATTGCAAATTCACCAAAGTGGTTCTCCAAATTTGAGGTGGTTTCTTAGGAAGAGCGGAGCCTTGATTTTATATAACTCCAAGGCTTTGAGGGTGCATGAGAAAAGTCATAAATCACTCTTGATGAACTCAGCTTGATTTTTGAGTCAACGAGAAATTAGAGATAATTAACTCATAAAATCATGCAAAATCATGCAAGAACAGCCTTTTAACTCAAATGAGAAGTTTAGATGAGCTTTCAACTCAATATAGATGTTGAGTTTCCAAAAGATAACAACTTGCATTGATTTTCTAGTTTTAAGTTTAACTGCTCTTTCAAATGTGCATAGATAATTATGAATTAATTAATTAAATAAAGTGATTTATCCTGAACTTATCTGATTTCTGGATTAAAACAATTGATTTATGGGTTAATCAATTATTAAATCAAACTTTATTCAAAAACTATATTATTTAAAATTGACAATTGACTTTAATTAATTAAATAAGAATTTAATCAATTAGTCATAGGATATTGATTTATTGTCAGAAATTAAATAATACAATTAGGAATAAATATAATTAAATTTAATTAAATAATTAAGTGGCAGTATTAAATCTAATTAATTAAATATTCAACATATTCAATTAATCAAACTTTAGGATGAATTAGCTTTATTGCCAAATAATTATTAAATTAAAGATAATTATGATAAATTAGGAATATTGCTAGGAATATTCCCCAATGCAGAATTAAGAATAATCAACTAGGATTCCATAATGTGCAAATATGCCTTAGGTTAGGACTTCAATGTCAATTTCATTCGATTTGAGGATGTAGGAAGTTAATGAACCTATAGCCCATTTTTGGGGTATTACACAAGGAACACAACAAAACAACCCTCAACTGGAGACAACCATCTGCCAAAAAGCTATGAATTTTGGAAAATGGCTACTTTGCAAAGTCATCCTATTCGCATTTTTCATCATCACAAAGCACTTTTTGTCTGATCTTGCAATCCGCTCAAACGGAACCCTCATGGTCTGAAACCCTAGGTGAATGATCTATCTCATGCATAGAAAGTAAGGTTGCAATCAGATTTAATGAATGATCAACTGATGATCTAGAAATAATCCTCAAATTTGTGCCTCCAGAAAGCAACTTCAAAAACTGACCAAACGGTCTCAAAGGAACATGCCACCCTGAACACACGTTCACCTCCAACATTAAAGTACGTTGGTCAAAGGAGAATTCTCATAAATACTTGAGCCCAAAGTGACTAATGATCAAACATGGCCACTTGAAAACTTAACTTAGCCGCACTGCCAAAATCACACAAGTCACTTTCAAAACTGTCTTTAAAAAACTCACCCACTGAGATCTTTAGGAACCAAAAACTTGGGAAATGATTCACCCCCATACAAGGCTCATAGATCCATAATCAACTCACTCAAAAGATCAAGTGGTGGATTACAAGAAAACACCAGAGTCAGCCTGTTAGTAATATTCAGGATTAAAACTGTTAAAAAGTGCATAAACTGGGTTTAGAATAGGCCTGGGAAAGTGATCAAATGGATTGATAAAGACCTCAAAATCCTTAGGCAAGTACACCTCTAGGTCCTCAATATGGAACATCTCTCAATTTCTCTTGAACTAGAACAAGATGCAAACTAGGAAGCCTCCAAGTAGGCCACTCAAAAAACTAAATAGTGCAGACACAAAGAAACTTAACAATTTGCAAATGGAGTGACTCTAGAAAATAGGTCAAACTGGCACATGGGGGGCTAAAAAATGGCATAGAAACTCTCCCTCATACCTACAACATGATGCAACAACTGGCATTTTATGACCAATCATTGGGAAAAAGATACAATCATTTGAAGTGGGCTATTTTATACAATTCTGGACTAACACAAAGCGCAGAATTTTGGGAACACTTGCAAAAGCCTATCCCCTAAAAATGCTAGAACTAAAAATTAAAATTTCAAACCCACTACATATGTCAAATGAAAGAAAATGAACACCCTATCTCAGTGGTGCATCATGAAGAACAAAAGGACCCTACTTTCAAAGCACTCAAACTAGGTACCTTTAATGATTTTTCAAAAGAATAATTCTAACACAGATAAATTTTTGAAATTGGACTAAAAAATATGGACTGAATTTTTGAGCTCCAATAATTCAATTTGTAAACTAGTGTTGTTTTTATGGAGGGTTTACTTAACAAGTGAAAATATTGTGTAAGGGATGAAATCGTGACAGTTTTAGGATTATTATTTGAAAACGGTAAATGTTCTTGAAGACTATTTGTTAGAGACACTATCCAGACTTATTGGAGATAACAAAAGACATTGTTATGGTTATCTCAGAATAGAAAATGGTTATTATTTTGTTAAGGCAATCTTTTTTGAAAATTGCTTTGTGACAGTTAGACATGATATTCACTTTTTGAAAAGGATTTGTTTTCAGATCAAAGGTGAAAGACTATATAAATATATTATTCTTTTGCTCTCCATTGTAGAGAATTGTACTAAAAAGAAATATCTTTCAAAAGATGAAAAAGGAATGTATTGTTTTATAATTTATTCTACTACAATATTTAGTGCTCTGTTATTTATGCTAGTTCCATTAGTTGTGACTGGATGGGCATTTTTATATGGCTAGTTGATCTCTTGGATGTGGATCATATCATAACTGATTGCCGCATTTCTTATTCATTCAACTCTTTCCCATTCTCTTTGGCATATTATGATGCATTCTACTTGCACATTGTATGGTTTTGGACTATACATTTCTGGGACATCTTCCTTCATTTTCTTTTTGTTTTTTAAATTGATTGGCTATAATTTGGGTAGTGCCAAAAATAAATGATCAGTGTTCTTCCATTTAAATGCTCATATTATTATTTTTCAACTCTTTTTTCTTCTCTAAAATTGTTCTATGCTATTCTTATTTTATTCCAAATCTTATTTTATTTCCACCTATTAATAATTGATTCCCCTCAAAAAATCTTTGTAGAAAAATCCAGACATTAGAAATTTGAGCCTAAAAAAAAGAAAAATGAGGTAAATATTTTAAGATGGGATGTCTATAAATCCAAGAGATTTTGGGTAAGCTACAAGATGATAAAAAATCAATTCTTTGACTCAAGGTTATTTATTTCTAACATTCCCTTTAATTTAGAGCCTCTTCAATATTCAATGTATGTTTCTTGAACCAAACCTTATATTTCTAGAGTTTTTGTATATGACTTCCATAGATGACATTGAGGTAGTCAAGACTAAAGAGATCTCAAAAGAGATGTCCAGTCTTGTAGCAAGTTGGAAGATGGAACCATAATCTCTAGTTCTAATGAAGCTCGTTATTGATTCAACAAGAATCTCGCTCTCCCAATGGCACTATGCTTATGAGATCCAAACCATCACAGGAATAGGAGTCAAGACAAATAATTTTTTTTTGGAGTGAGCTTGTAGAATCTGAAATTCATTAATTATTGGTTGTTTTCATAGAAAAAGACTCCTTGGTGACTGTCTTAATGAGCCCTTACAAAACAAGTACAAAATGTCAAAATATAGTGAAGGGAGGCTTCTAATCATCCCATGTTACATGAAATTTATAAATATTGGTGCTAGAAGACACAAGGTTCAATTTTAGTTTTGAAGGTATTGAAGTTGACTAATTCTAGCTCAGGTATAGTTAAATTGTCCTTGCTTCCCTAGAATGACATCTTTGTTCAAACCATTGATTGTAAACAATTTTTAAGTACTTGAATCTATAATAGAACAATAGTGGTGAACATATGATTATTATAATCATATGATTATATGTTATAATATTTATGTAATAAATGTAGTAAATATGGTGTGGTGCATTATTGATATAGGCTCGATGGCTCTTGTCAATGTGTCAAACTATAAATGTGGTGGTGGCCAGTGTGTGTTGAAGACTTCGTGAATACAGAGCAACCCTGGATGGCAATTTTGGTGCTTCTCAAATAGAAAAAAGGTTGCTAATGTGTATATATATAATGTTTCTAATGTAAATACTATTCATTATATTAAAAGAACTAATGTAGATTGGGCATCACAGGGAAATAATGGTTGTAGATACTTTAGTTGGGTCGATGACAACTCATCTACATCTATCTTCCCATCTCCACTTATCCATGATGAAGGATTTGAGTGCAAAATGTGTCAGGCTAGGAAAAATACCAAAATTATATTTTTACGATGCATTCTCTATATTGTAATTGCATATCTTTGTTGCGACCATATACAGCGATGAGCTCAAGAATTAGTCAATTTAGTATTTTCATATTTTAACTAATATTTTAATATGGATATGGCATAGCTTCTCTTTGCCTCAAGTGTGCATATATATGGTTTACATATTCTTTTACAATATTTCTTCATGTTTAGGGCTTAGGTGAGCCCCAATCTGTTATCAATCATATGATTTAATGTATAGTGTTTTCTTGGTTATTCCATTTGTTCCTTGACCTTTGGAGGCCATTTGGTTTCAACTACACCTAAGGATCCTTGAGTGATCCCGACACTCTTCATGACTCCTGCCTTTGACCTTGGTGCTCCTGCACCAACTGCTAGCACAAAGGAAGATTTGACATAAAATATATGAAGGCTACTTAGTTTATCTTAGGGATAGAGATAATTTAATTTTAAACTTAGTTGTGTTAAAGGAACTATGTTGACTTTATTTTGTAGTTGTTTAACATGAGAGTTTGTAGATTAATAGGAGTTCACATTTTTATGGGAACGTATCATTGAATTGAGCATTAATGCCCATCTATATCTAGTGAGATGAACATAACTCATGTACCTCATGCTAGTGTGCTTGGATACCTTGTATACACTATTTTGCATTAGACTAGACATTATCCAAATAGTGAGTATTTATATAAAGTTCTCAAAGATCAAAGACCCAAGTCCAGAATGGAAAAATTATATAAAGTGCTTGAAGATCAAAGGCCCAAGTCCAGAATTGCCAAATTATCCAAAACTAGACATTATCCAAATAGTGAGTATTTATATAAAATGCTATAACATGACGGTCCTCCTTTTACGCCAATTAATAATAGTGACAACCTTCACAGGCAGTTGGATAATGTCTAGTCTAATCCAAGCACACTAGCATGAGGTACATGAGTTATAAAATCTCATGTTATAACTCTCATGAGTTATAAACTAGCATGAGGTACTTAAGAATCTCTCAATGCAATACATATCCCCCCCATGTCTTATTCATATCTTATTTAGTTCATTACTACATAAAGATATAATCTTTTTATATAAACATAGACTAATTAAATAATTGAGAGAGTTTAAATCAACATTTGATTATATAAGTCAGACCTAGCACAAAAGTAGGAGAGAGAGAGGGGGGGGAATGATGAGGATATTGATGCTCCACTTAGCTGTTACCTTAGAAAAATGAGCAAGAAACCAAAAAAGAAATGATTGTAATTAACATTTTTTCCTAATGAAAGAACATTGTCTTAATGGATGTAATTTTGTACTAGTAAATGTTGATGAATGATGTGTTAATGAATTATTCATGAATTTTGTGTATGTAAAAAATTCATTAACACATCATTCATCAACATTTACTAGTACAAAATTACATCCATTAAGACAACGTTCTTTCATTAGAAAAAAATGTTAATTACAATCATTCCTTTTTTGGTTTCTTTCTCATTTTTCTAAGGTAATGGCTAAGCGGAGCATCAATATCCTCTCTCTCTCTCTCTCTCTCTCTAGTCCTTTGGCATGTATTAGACATAATAGAATTTTTAGCATATTATTATCATTCTATTTCTTTGTTGTAAACATGCCATTGGTTTAGTTTTGTAATTTTTTTGTGTGTTAAATGCATTTAAAATAAAGGTCTAATTCTGTAGACTGCTGATCTAGAGCCCTCTACTTTCACCTTAAATAGGCCAACTCAACTTGAGGATTCAACAAGAAACTTGGAATCAACTCAAGGAATGAGTCCTGCTCAAAGATCAAATAGAGTTCTCTGACTTTGTAAGTAACTCCCACAACCATTCCACACAAGTTCACCTTCCCACTTCATTTTTCCAATCTCTCATTGCACCAAGTTCAGTTTTCTAATTTGTTTTTTGTTGTAAACATGTCATTGGTTCAGTTTTGTAAATTTTTTTAGGAACAATCTAGCTAAGGACCAGATCAATACTACTCGTAATCTCATTGCCAAAGTGGCCAAAGACTATGTTAGGCTGATAAAATATGGGGATTCTCTTTACCACTGCAAATATTTTAAGGTTGCTGGACTTGGACAGATGTGTACCATTGTTAAGAGAATTGGACCGAGTTTGGCTTACCTGGAATAGGTGAGGCAAGAGTTTTGTGGGTACCCTAATGTTGGAAAGAGTTCTTATTGTAGTTTGTAATAAGATTGATTTGCAACTAGTACTAGAGACACTACCGGAGGAGGATACAAAATTGGTTATGGAGATGAGATCTAAGGCTGGGAAAAATATGGGTGGGTTCTTTGGGAATTAGGAGGGGGGGATGATGGTGTGCTACTCTCTATGAGTGCTTTGAAGGAATAAGGGGTGATTGCAGTGAAGAATATAACATATGAGAGGTTGTTGGAGCAGAGAGTGGAAATTAAGATGAAGTTGAAGAAGATCAGTAGTTGTCTCAATACGATTCATGTTGCAATGCCCAAGCTGTGAGATGGGAAAGAGAGGCCCCCTTGTATTCCTCAAGCTATTTTGGATGCCAGGGTGCATGCTTCCAAGGAGGCCATGAAGTTGGAGAAGGATATTGAGAATGAAAATGGTGGGGTTGGAGTTTACTCTACAAGCTTGAAGAAGAGGTATATTTTGGAAAATGAAGAGTGGAAAGAAGATGATATTCCTGAGATCATGGATGGTGTAGACACGGAAAATTGGAAAAAGGATTAAATCAATCAAAAAGGTGCAACAAATCATCAAAATAGCATGAAAAATCAATAAATGGAACAAAGGCAATTCAAATCAAATGAAAATTCAATTAAATGATTAAATGATTAAATAAAGCTTGAAAAGGGGAAAAACACTACGAAATTGATTAAATTCAATTAATGACATAGTTGTTGAAAGAAAAAATCAAAATGAAGCTCTTACCCTTCATGGCTAAATTTAATTACTTTAATTAATTAATAAATACTAATTTCTCTCAACAAAGCAAAAAGGAGACAAAATGGACACAAATCACTCACTTTTGTTGAAATGGTCCAGCCTTTTGAAACCATTTAAATGATTGTCCCCTCCTTGTCCCCCCATTTATGGACAAAGCAAAGTCAATTGACCTTACCCAAGCATAACCATGGTTATCTCACTCTACCCCCTACCCTTGGGAAAATCTTATATATTGAAGGCATTTAGAAGCATAATTCATCCACTCCATATCTTTGAATTACAGCAAAGCTCTGTCAATTTGCATCCACATCACTCACTTATCATTTGTCATTGCTAATTAGCTTAAATTGCATTGATCATAGTAGATTGTTCATCAAATAGAGCTAGAATTTGATAGAATAGATCTAAATTTGCATATCATATAGCTTAATTCTCATCTTTAGAGTGTCACTAGTGAGGATCATAGCTGAGAGCCTCATATACCACTTTCTTTTAGAGATCCATTTGATATTTAGATTAATTGTGCATTATTTAGATTAGTTTGCTTTGAATAGTGTAATTGTCTTTTAAATCTTGTTATTTCATGAAGGTGTAAATCACTCACACACAAATGGCGCCCACCGTGGGGCCCTAGGCCTCAAATTCATCATTATTTCCATGTTATTTGCAAAAATTAGGCTATAATTGCATAAATTTGCTTACTGTTTGCAGGTTACAGAAAAGAAATCACGCCTGCCAATAAAGAAGTCACGCCTAAAGGATAGAAATGTTGCAGACGGAAATTAAAATATCGCCTACAGTTTGAACTCTTACGCTTGTTAGCTTGCAGAATCACACTTTTGGTGAAAGAAATCACGCGGTCAGAAATTAAACTCTCACGTTTTGGACAAACTGTTGATGCCTTTGGTCATTTAAATGTCGTGTGATCAGAATTAAAAAGTCGCGGCTGAGGAATCATTTTAACGTCTAGTGTGAAGGGAGTACTCTGCCTTATCCATTTAATTTCTCGCTTCCTTCATTTTAAATGTCACCTTTGATTAATGAAATATCGCTTTTCTAGTATTAGTTTGTCACGTATAATAAATATTTCATGCGTAGCTACAATTTGATATTGCACCTGGTTATTTTAATCTCGCTTGAGCCCCTTATGGTGACGCTCACATTTAAAGTAATCACGTCTTTATTAAATTAGATCTCACGTTCAGTATAGACAATGTCGCCTGACTGCGCATTTATATTTTATCAGAATAATTACTGTTGTCACGTCTGGTAAAGATTTCACGCTTAGATAAAATTTGATATCACACTTGGTTATTTTAATCTCACTTGAGGCCCTTAAGGTGACGCTCATGGTTAAAGTAGTCACGTCTTTGTTAAATTTTATCTCGCCTATAGTCTGGATAATGTCGCGTGGCTGTATTTTCTATATTTTATCAAAAATGTTAAAATGATGACTGTATTCTAACTTCACGGTCATTTTTTTTCTGTCTCACGAGTATGGTTTGTCATAAGAAAGTTCAAAAACTAGAGAGAAGACATAACTTAGAGGAGAAATTGATCACTAAGAGGATAAGAAAGGAAAACTGGGTACACTCTACTTTTGTTCTCAACAATGATTTAGAAAAGGAGGTAGAATTATATGCTAAATACATTGCTGTTGTAGATGCTTACAAACAAAAATACGCATCATTAAATTGGGAGTTTAGTCCTTAAGTTTGTAAGAATTTTGCAAGTATTTTGGTAAAAAGAATCAAAAGCATAATCAACTATATCATTCTAGGCTTTGATTTTGGTTTCCCCTCACTTTGTTTGTATTGTGCCGACTAACTTGCTGGTGGAGAGAACATTTCATTAAGGTAAGGGAAGGATTTGGAGAGAAAAATGAGAAATCTACTACTTAAAAATGCGCCTAGCCTTTGCTAGCATCGTTTGAGGTATTTCTCTCATCAAGCTTGCACATTCCCTTAGCTTGTGGCATTTCAAAGTTCAAAACATAGTTTAATCATAAAAGGGAAAGAATAAACACTTCAATTCTAAGAACCCCTTTGTCACGGGGTTGAAAAAGAACCAAATTGATTGTGAGTGTTTGGGATAAGGGAAAAGCAATAGGGATATGCTCTTCACCCTTTGAGTGAATCAAATTCCAAAGTTTCTCTACCAAATCCACTTTTCATGCTTTCAAATGAACATGTTTAAAACTTAGCGGGCTCACCTCCCGAGATTGCCTTAAAAGGGCCAATGAGAGGGACAGCCCAAAGTGGGATACACTTGCTTTTGCCATGAGAATCTGACCCACTATAAAATGAAACACGTGTATCCTTAATGGGGTGCATGACAAAAAGGATTTTATCTCTTTCGAACTTCCTCTAGTAGTCTTAATAGATTGCACAAAATCATGCTTCGGTGCGTGTGGGAAGCCCCTTAACATACTTGGGGGATGAAAGGCTAAGATCTATTTTGAATGGAAAACTTACTACATAACGGTAAAATAGCAAAACTACCTATTAGAGCCATGTTTACAAACCAATTATGTGCTAGGTAGATTGTGTGAAAGCTATTCTTGTGTTTCAACCTGTGAAAACATTCAAAAATACACACATTAGAGCATTCTAGGGATATGGTACCCAATTGATGTGTGTGTTGAGATTGTTTTTATATTTTCAAACAAGATATTCCAAAGTTATTGATCAAAACATCATTAAAATTTTAAACCATTTAAAATTGATCAAAAAACCTTTACCTTATTCCAAAAACCAGCTTATCAAGAGAAGAAGTCAACATACCCTTAAAGTTTGTTCATGCCTGTTATTACAAGATCACTCTTTATAAAGAAAACATTACAAACAGATGGGACCTACAAAGGAGAAGAGCTCCCATTTCCGAAGGACACTTTCATTACTTCACGAGTGATTGAAAAACCCGCTAAGGCAAAGGACACCAACAAGATGTTTAGCGGCACCCTAGGAAATACTGATCCTAACAACCAAGGGAATAACATGAATGGGGGTATGGATCCTAACAACAATCAAGGAAATTCTAATAATGGAGGAAGAGATCCTAATTCCCAAGAAGCAAATTCACAAGGCAACAACTTACCTCCTCCTCATAATACAAACCTACCCCCAACTGCGGAAGAAGCCACGATTGAAAGAGCATTAGAGGCAAGAAAATGTCCTTATTTCATAGAATTAATGAAAAAGACCATGCTTATGGATAAATAAAAACACTTCATGGACTTGATACAAACGGGGGTAAAGCTACCTAAAGATTTTGACATAGAACAACTAAAGCCCAAGGAAATAGAAGACCCTATGGAAGCAATAAGGGAACAATTCAAAGCATTACAAATGGAAATCGACAGTTTGAAACAAAACGGGGCTCCTAAACCTTTCTCTATTGAAACATTATGTCCTTTTCCATTCGATAAGAGTTTGGTCATGGTGCCTTTTCCCATTAATGTAACATTTCCTAAATATGATAGGTATGAAGGAACATTTGACCAACATGATCATCTTTGGGGGTTTTGTGCATTGAGTCTTGAATTCATGCATGAATCAACCTATTTAATGAGACTATTCCCAAGAAGCCTGGGAGGAACGACCATGGATTGGTTTTCAAAACTACCATCCGACATTAAAACCTTTGAAGAATTAGCTTCTAAATTCGTGACTCATTACTCCTATAACATCAAACATGAGGTCACAATGATAATGTTATGTAACATGAAGTAGCAAGATGGAGAAGCCTTCCTCACATTCTTGCAAAGATGGAGGATTGCATTTGCTAGATATCCAAGAAGTGTACTAGAAAAAGAAAAAATGGATATCTTTATTAACGGTTTAAGAAGAGAATTAAATTATAGACTAAGGATGCAATGTCCTAAAACCTTCCAAGATTTGATTGATAACAGAATTACAATGGAAGAAGTGTTGATTAAGAGTGGAGAGTTGAAATTGTACAAGGAAAATAAGAACAACTCTAACTCCAACAACAACAATACCAACAATAACAACAATCAAAATAAAAGTTGGTACAATAACAATAGCCATTATGCTGCAAAAAATAAAAATAAAGGCATTGTTAATGATGGTGTAGTGGAATCCAACAACTTGAAGGTGATTCCATTTGCCCTTACAAAGACACCAAATCAAGTGAATAATACTAATCAAGCATATAATGCACCTTCCAACAATAAAAACAATGCCAACAAGAATAATCAAGGAAACAAGGATCAAAACAGCAAGTATGATAAGTATTTGAAGCCCACTCCTTCAAGACACTTTACACCCTTGGGAGAATCACTTGAAACTGCATTAAAGGCTCTCATGGCTAACAATGTTATTACATTACCCGCTATTAAGCCTTATGAACTAGACCACAAGCCGGGCTAGTGGGATGCTAAGAATCATTGTGAATATCATAGGATTCAGGGGCATACTACAAATGAATGTCTACAATTAAAGAATGTGGTGCAAGACTTGATAGATAATAACATAATCACTGTTGATGGACCCCAAAATAATGAAGATCATACGGCCTTCAAACAACCTTTTTAAAAACATGATAAAGGTGAGTCATCAAATGGCAAGAAACAAAGTGCCAATAATCTCAACTTTGTGCCATCATATGATCATATTGTTAATGCTATAATAATTAATGAACAGCCTCAAAAGGAAGCAACAAATGTCATTACAAGAGGGAAAAATTCTAGAATGACTTTACAAGGGATAGTCCCTCAAAACACCAATATCCCACAATCCAACATTGTGGTCAAACAACCTCCTACAGCAGCAAGGCCTTATAGTTTGGTGGACCAATTGCAACGTACTCCAACACAAATTTCAATCTTAGAGTTATTGAAGTTGTCACCAAATCATAAAGAGATTTTAGAAAAAGCCTTAGAAGAGACACATGTTTCTACTACCTTAGGGGAAGAAAAGTTTCAAAATATGGTAGGACATCTCGTAACTCCTCATTGTCTTTCATTTTCGATCAAGATGACATGTCTATAACTCATTCTCAAAATTTTCCATTACATATAGAGGTTTTGATCGAAAGGCATAGAGTCAAAAGAGCCCTTATTGATGGAGGGGCTGGTCTTAACATATGCACATTGAGTCTTGTAAAATCCTTAGGTTTATCTGAGTCTTGCATTGACCCTACAAAGAAAATAACCATAAAAGCTTACAATGAAGCTGAAAGAGCTTCTAAAGGCATGATTGTATTGCCCATCCAAGTGGGACTAGTCAAGAAGGAAACCAAGTGTCAAGTGTTGGACATGAAATTAACCTATAACATCTTATTGGGAAGACCATGGATTCATGAGATGCAAGCTGTCACATCCACATACCACCAATGCATCAAGTTCCCATACATGGGTGAAGAAATCACAGTTGGAGGAGACTCAAATCCATTCCAATATTGTAATGCACTCAAACCCTTGCATGAATTATACATTCCACATAATCATGAAGGAGTTGTTCCAAGAATCACCAATGAAGATGCACTAAATCCTCTTCAAGCTAGCTCAACTACATCAACTAAGGGCAAGGAAAAAGTGAGCTACGAGGGTCAAAATGTAATGGAAAGTCCATATTTAGCACCTAAATTGGAGACAGTGATCTACAAACCTACGAAAGAAGAAAAAGAACAAGCTAAAGAAGATCATTACCAATACATGAGTGAGATGATGAACAAATTTGACAAACAATGCAAGATTAGTTCAAAAGGGGTAGGAGAATATTCAGTTTCTCTATTTGACATGCCCATGTCTCCCAAATCACATGGTAAACCATCAAAAGAACATCTTCCACATAAGTATAATTCTTATTTTGTGAGGGAAGATAGCAAAGCAACATGGGATAAGGAAGAAGATGATGTCCTTCAATGGCTTTATCATGATGAGGATGATACCTTAGACACTCCCATGGAAAGAATTCAGCATGTCAATATACAAACTGAACAATATGGGAAAGGATTTGATATTATGCAAAAGATGGGCAACAAAGGAAGAGGACACCTAGGCCAAAGAAATAGAGGATTATTAGAACCTATTGAACCTATTTGGAGGGAAAGTCATGAAAAATCTGGAGTAGGTTTCCAATACAAGGGAGAAAGCTCAAGTCCAATGCATGATTTTCATCCTCAAATAAATGCATTAGAATCCGAAGGAGATAGTGATGACTCTCAGGAGTATGAATGGGATACTTTATTAGATGAGTCATGTCAAGATAAAGAAGTCATTGCTATACATACTTATGCAAAAATCCCAAAACAAGATGCTCCAATTAATGAAGAATCTCCTATTCAAAGGCCTAATATAGAACAAGCATCTAATAGTGGAGCATGGATAGAAACATTTTGGACACCTTCAAAGGAGGGAAATTCAAACGTTAGTTTTAACCCGCTTGTGGATTTTCCCACATTGTTTCCCGTAGAGGTTGACGAGGATTCAAGCGAAGGGGACTTTGACCCTGCTTCCATGCATCATCTTGAGGAAGTGCACATCATAGATCTAAATGATACAATGTATGAACCCTCAAATGAAGTCATGTCCATTAATTCTATTGATGAAACCTTACCCAATAATTCTTTAATTTTGATGCACCCGGACCTCATTGATTGGGATCAAACCGAACCACATGACTTACTTTACTTCCCAAATGACCAAGCAACAAACCAATATCTCAATGCGGTTGAACCCTCTTTCACCAACGAACTCAATGCGGACATAATGACAACAACAAGGTCCAATCTCTTAGTCAAAAAAAGATAAAAAAATAAAAAATAAAAATGAGAAGTTCTATTGGTGAAAACCCAACTGTGGTACCATTAGAAACAAAACAATGAAAATAAAAGATGTTTCTTTTGGTGAAAACCCAACTGTGGCACCATTAGAAGAGAGATTGGACACTTTGCCTGAACATGAAGAAGAACGGTCATCTATTCTTATAGAACCAACAGAAAAAGTTAACATTGGTACAGAAATAGAGCCAAAGGTCATACACTTGGCTACATCACTTACATCTCTTGAAAGAGAGGACTTTATCAAATTCTTCCAAGAACAACAAGTAAATTTTGCATGGTCATATGCCGATATGCCCGGACTGGTTCCTGATTTCATAATGCATCATCTGAATGTTAGACTCGGAGTTAAACCTGTGAAGCAAAAACTAAGGAGAATGCACCCACATGTGGCTCTCCTAGTCAAGGTAGAATTGGAAAAATTATTAAAGGTGGGGTTCATAAGAACAATAGCATACGCTGATTGGATCTCTAACATTGTGTCGGTTACTAAGCATGATAAATCTATCTGTGTGTGTACGAATTTCAGAGATTTAAACCTTGCATGTCCCAAAGATGACTTCCCATTGCCAAGCATTGATACTATAGTGGATCTGATAGCAGGTCACACAATGTACTCATTAATGGATGGATTTAGTGGCTACAACCAAATAAAGATTGCTCCCGAAGACCAAGAAAAGATAGCAATTACTTGCCCTTGGGGTACTTTTTGTTGGAATGTCATGCCCTTCGGTCTAAAAAATGCTGGAGCTACATATCAAAGGGCCATGACAACTATTTTCCACGACATGATGCACACTTTCTTAGAAGATTATGTGGACGACATTCTAGCAAAGTCCCACAATAGAGAAGAGCATTTATAAATCCTAAGAAAAATATTCATTCGGTTAGAACAATTCAAAGCTAGATTAAACCCAAAGAAGTGTGCCTTTGGTGTCCAATCCAGCAAGCTATTGGGTTATATAGTGTCAACAAAAGGAATTGAAGTTGATCCTGAAAAAGTACAAGCTATTCTAGAAATGGAGATTCCAAGAAACATTAGTCAAATGAGATCATTACAAGGAAAGATTCAATCAATAAGGAGATTTATATCTCAATTAGTAGAAAAGTGTCACTCCTTCACCAGATTGCTACACAAGGACACTACATTTATGTGGGATGAAGAATGTGATAAGGCCTTCGCTATTTTGAAGACTTATTTGATAAACCCACCTATTCTTATGTCACCCATCAAGGGCAAAGAAATGTTGTTATACATATCAGCCACAGAAAGGTCTCTAGGCATATTGTTGGCACAAGAAGATGAGCAAGGAAAAGAAAGGGCAATCTACTATCTTAGTAGAACCTTAATAAAATATGAACTAAATTATTCATTCATGGAAAGAGCATGTCTAGCAGTGGTCTTTGCATCTCAAAAACTAAGACATTATATGTTGATGCATAAGATCAAATTAATTGCCAAGATTGATCCTCTCAAATACTTGCTAAGTAAAACTACCTTAATAGGTAGAATAGAAAAATGGGTCATGATCCTAAGTGAATTCAACATTGAATATGTTGATAGAAGAGAAATTAAAGGACAAGTGATAGCAGATCACTTAGCAGATAACCCAATGGAGTGTACACAAACCATTCAAATTGAATTTCCAGATGCAGCAATTGTCAACATAGAAGCAAAGACATGGAAATTATATTTTGATGGATCTTATACACAAGGAGGTTCTGGAGTAGGTATATTATTGGTTACCCCTCAAGGGTACACCATTCGAAAGTCCTATAAACTCTTATTTCCATGCACCAATAACTTAGCGGAATATGAGGCATTAGTCATTGGCATCAAAATGGCTTTGGAATGGAATATTGTAGAATTACAAGTGTATGGGGATTCCCAACTCATAATCAATTAGGTTAATAATGAATACAATACCAAAGATATAACATTGATGAAATATAAAACCTTGATTGATGGATGGAAGAAGTACTTTGCTTTGATCACATTTGAACAGATTCTAAGAGAAAAGAATAGAGCAGTAGATGCCATGGCTACCTTGGCTTCCTTATTACAAAAACCAGATCAAAATGAGAAGTATGAGTTCTTGGTGGAAGAGTTGGTAAAACCAGCATTCAACCTTCCTGACACCCAAATTGTTGCTCTTTTACATGGACATGACTCTCCTTGGTATGGACCCATCTATACTTACCTTAAAGACCAAGTACTCCCCGTAGACCAAACTCGTGCCCAAAAACATAACTTCATACGCCAAGCCGCCTGTTACCTAATCCTTTCAGACACATTGTATCCTAAGGGTCTTGATGGGATGTTACTTAGATGTCTAGAGGAAGAAGAGTCTAAGTTAGATTTACGTGAGGTCCACGAAGGCATTTGTGGGTCACACTCAAGCGGTCTTAATCTAGCTAAGAAAATCCTTCGTTTAGGGTACTTTTGGACAACATTAGAAAAGGATGCTTGTCAATTTGTGAAGACATGCAGCAAATGTCAATATCACGGTAACATGATACATGTACCGGCTCAAGAATTACACCCATTCATTACACCATGGCCTTTTTATCAATGGGGTTTTGACTTGATTGGAATCATACATCCTCCATCTTCAAACAGACACAAGTATATCATCACAGCAACTCTAATACTTCACCAAATGGGTGGAAGCAGTTCCATTAACAACATCAACCGGCAAACAAATTTCAATGTTCATTTTGAACCACATAATTTGCCGCTATGGTATTCCACATGCCATTATCATGGATAATGGGAAACAATTCAAAAATTAGGATATTGATGAACTTTGCATGACATTTCACATTACAAATCATTCGTCATCCATTTATTATCCACAAGGAAATGGACAAGCTAAAGCAACGAACAAAAATATCCTCAAAATATTAAAAATATCAGTTAACAAATCAGGAAGAGATTGGCACGTGCAAATAAATCCTGCACTATGGACTTACAAAACTAATATCAGAACACCTACAGGAGCCACCCCATTCTCTTTAGTCTATGGAACCGAAGCAGTTCTACCATTAGAAGTTGAAATTCCATCTCTACGGGTTTCATTAAGAGGATTGATCACTGATGAGGATTATAGGATTGCTAGATTGCAACAATTGGAATTGTTAGAGGAACACCAGACTCAAGCTTATGAGCATTTAAGAGTTTATCAAAATAGGATTTCATGCAATTACAACAAACACATCAAACCAAGAACTTTTCAAGTAGGAGACTTGGTATTAAGAGAAAATCCAAAAAATCAAGCTGAAAGGGAAAAGAAAGGAAAGTGGGAAGCTAATTGGATAGGCCCATTTGTGATAGTGTCATCCTTTGGAACTGGAACATATAAGTTATCAGATTGTAATGGTGAAGAGTTACAAGAACCCATAAATAGCATTCATTTGAAGAGGTTCTACACCTAAAGCAGATGAAAGAGTATAAAGAGTATCAGATGAGAGAGCATCATAATTATTGTACATAGTTGAAAAGGGATATTGAAAATACAAAAACATTTGAAAATGGAAAATACAAAAACATTTGAAAATGGAAAATCCAAAAACATTGGAAAGGAAGAAAGATCAAAAACAGTGGAAAATTGAGCATGAAGAAAGCAAAAACATTTGAAAAACTATCTCTTGGTGAAAACCTAGCAATAGGCGCCAAGGTGATAAGGAAAAATACAAAAAAATGAAAAAGAAAAAAAGTGCCTTGGTGAAAACCTAGCAATAGGCGCCTCGGTAGAAAAAAAAAGAAAAAAAGAAAAAAAGCACCCAAAGGTGAAAACTTGGCAACAAGCACTTTTGGTTTCCTTAAGTCATTTCTTTCCTAGTCACATGTGTACATAATGTATCTCATCATCCCATTTGTCCAAACCTTCATTGCATCTGTCATTTGTACATAGTCATAATAACATTTGGTAGCATCATCCTTTGCATTGCAAAAAGTTGTCAAAACTGATACATCAAACACGTGGGGGCAGCATAAAATGGATTGGAAAGTGGGTACCTCAAAAAGGATTCAAACGAGCAACATTCAGTCACAAGCAGAAAGAAATCAACATTTTCAGAAGAGAGATCAGATTTTTGTAAACCTTTGATTGATATCATTGTTTACTAACCAAGAAGTTGACTACCACAACAAATCCTTGAGCCTAAATTGACTTATTATTCAGGATTAAAAATCAAACATCATTCCATGATCAAAACACTTGGAAATACTCTTTGAAGATCAGAAAACAATGCAAAACACCTAGATAGATTCTTTTGAAAAGTAGGTTAAAAATCTGTTTACTTACATTAATTCAATTTGTATCAAGTCTTTTTAGCTAATCAATGATGTTTCGACTAGATTGGCAATGACTGAGACATGATATTTTTCTTGACTATGAAGTGAATGTTTGGAGGAAGATTCATTGCCTTATGAGAATTCATCTAAAGACATGGTCATCAAAGAACCATCAAGGATTATCTTATAAAACAATGAGTTAACTTTTGTTTGTTTACGCAACCGGATACCTTGGATATTTAGATTCTTCATATCTAAATGCCAAAATCCACTTGCAACATAGAATCTGACAAAATCTATATTCATACTCTCATGATTGTTTGTAATAAGTGATAGTCATATTGACGAGACCGATGGGAAAGAAAAATGGAGGTTACCATATGAGCAATAAAAAGCGATATTCATATCATCATGTCAGTGGGCAGTGGTGATTGTATCGACTTTCCAGTCCCAAGTGCTCAATGATGAAAATATATCCTCAAGGCATTTATTTGCTAAAATCTAGTGACACTTAGCTGCATTCATAGAAAAGATAATTGCATTCATAGAAAGGTTAATTGCATTATCATGTTAGATTAATTGCACATGCATTTTTTTTCCCAGGGCTTCATTTGCATCAAAAAGGGGGTACATAACATCATCAACAAGGTCAAATCAGCAAGGACAACATCACCTCAATATCATCTTTTCTACAATAAAAACATGAGATTATACTTTTTGCATTCATTCCATATCATTAATCATTACATAGATATATTATCGAGGAAAAGAAGGAAATAATCATTTACATGTGCATCCATCTAGATAGAGATACAGATTGCATACATGAGAAAATAACACATCAAAAACAAAAAACTTGCACCCATACATAAAGAAAGACATGCATCCATCTATCTATATCATACATAAGATACATTCCATCCACAGACACATCCATCCAAAACAAATGCATTAGATAAACACATATAGCAGCATCTAAAGGTAATCTCATATATCATCAAGAAAAAATAGGAAAGATCATAAATGTCCTCACATCACATGTCTACTCAAAACTCAATGCATCAAGTATAACAATGATATCATAAATCAACTCTATAATCGCCCATCAACAACGGCATCAATGTCAAACAAGTATCAAAGTACAACTAGAAAGGTGACACCAAGGTCACAAGAATATGGTACAACATCAAGTATCTCAACATCAGTACACAAATGATCAACAAGAGCACTCATAGCTCAACTCTTGTCACCACCGGGAGGAGGTCCCAGAGGAGGCTATGGAGGAGGCTGTGATGGAGGTTGCTAAGGCGGCTGAAGAGGCATCTGACCAACCATAGCAACAAGGAGAGGAACCAATGGAGCTAGACCTAATACTAACTGCTGAATCATCGAGGACATCTGTGATACTTCTATCCGTAATGCTCCCACATCTACTCGTAGCTGGGTAGTACTAGAACTCTCACCAACCTCATAGGTACTCTGAGGATCCCCTGTATCTATAGGAGCTTTCCCCTGATCACGAGAAAAAGCTGCTGGCATCTGCTATGCACCTATATCCTGACCATCCACGCTAGCCTGTGGTAATCCTGCTCCCATAGCCTATCCTGCCACTGAATCCTACCTAGCAGCCCTCACATGGTCCTGACGATCTATCCTCTGTCTCTGTGCTACTGCAGGACGAGAAGGAGGAGGAGGTTGTGCCTATATTTGTATATCTCTCGCTCATCCTCTAAGTCTAATCACCGCCCTACCTTGTGGTCTACCTCTGCATCTCCTCCCACCACTGACACCATCACCATCATCATCTCTCCCAGGCACTGGCTCTGTAGGGTCTATAAATCGAGGCATAGGATGCTCCATCAACCAATCTAGATACTCCTGAGTAACCCTGGCATCTCTAATGTGTAACCTCATATCCCAGTCCATATAACCAAGCCGTGATATCTGCTCAATGGCATCATCATATGAAGGCATGTGTCCCCAAGTAGCCCTCTCTACACTAGAATGAGCATACACTACAAATCCCTGAGGCATAGGCTGAATCCGCCCAAACTGCTGTAGCACTCTACCTGCCAAAAATCTCTCAAGGACAGAGTCAATCCTGCCGATCATCCATCGAGGAGCAAACATATACGGTAACTCCAAGCTATCCTCTCTCCAATCCTCAACATCAACATATGGTCTCCAATAGACCTCATCCATATCATCAATCTGTCACTGCCAATACTCCAAATGACCCAAGTGATGCTGTGTCACCATCCCAGTGTACTACCATGCAAAAGGATATCCTAAAGGTCGGTCTCGCTCTGATATAGGATGACTAACTGGTAAGTACTCCCATAGCCAAAGCTGCAAAATATGAATCCCAGCAGATAACGCAGTTGATCTCCTATAAACCACCTCATGAAGATCATGGTATAGCTATGCAAGCACACAAGATCCCCAATCAAATCATCGAGGCTGATGCAGCAATTCCTCGATAATCCTACCCCAACCCACTGATAGCACGTAACATCACTGGTAAAATAGGAAATGAAGCAAACTGAGGCCACAGGATGCAATCATCACCAATAGAAGGATCTTTGAATACTCGTCGACAATAAGTCCCATCATACACTGCATCATAATATGCTATCTCTCCATGTGTCGGGATCCGCAGTAACCTATATACATCCTAAGGAGTAATAGTCATCTCTCCTTGTGGCAACCAAAAGGTGTTTGTCTCAGAGTGCCAATGCTCTGCGACAGCGGTAATCAAACCTCGGTTCATCTGTAACCGAGGAAGCTCTAATACACATAATAAACCACATCACCTAATCACTCATCTCTCGGTGTCAGTCAACTACTTTCTCAGCTCCATCACCCAATGTGGTACAGTCTGGAGGTACAGAACAGGGACATCCTCCTATTTAATCAAAACAATGGAATCACATGAGTAACCTACTATCAGGAAATCAAACAATCAATCATAGTCATCAATTTAAATATACCTATCAGACCTACTAATCCTAACTCTAAGCATTGAGGAAGGATGATCCTAGTTTTATGTCTCTAAGCATTTGAGAATAAAATGAATGGACGATTAGACCCATGACCTATCATTCATGATGAAGATTGATTTACCTTATCCTTCGATATCATAGTTACCAATGTCCTAATTCATTTTTGAAATCAAAACAAGGGGAACACCCTAACTGAACATTTGATCAAATTCATTGAAATGATCCATATCAATCAAGTTGACGCAATCGAGCAATCAGACGTCATAGACAAGTCTCAAACAACGTTAAAAAAAAATTATTTCACTTACGCGACTTTTCTTTCACATGAAATTTCTTTTACCAAAGGCGACATCAAATTAGACATACGCGTGATTTAATTTTACAGACACGATATCATATTTACCTCAGGCGACATTTTATTATCTAAGGTTTTTCATGCGATAAACAATTAAAATGCTTAAATCTGAAGCGATATTAAATTGTCCGCAGGCGATAAAGGATTTTCTAGAGGCGTGAACAGAGCTAAGAAAAACGATATTAAATTTTCAAGAGGTGACATTTAATTTTTTCAGGCGTAACTACAATGCACGGAGGTGACATTTCTTTTCAAAAATGCAGAATTAAAATTTTTAAATGCATTAAATGAAGTCATAAATGCAATTTTCGAAACATGAGGAAAATTTGAATGACATACCGGAGGACCATCGTTTGCTCTCCGACCGAACCGGCGCGCTCTCTCAAACTGATGCTCGCGATGTGGGACCACCATCGTGTAAAAAGGGCTAAAATAAGAGCTAAAATCTCAAAAGGGAAAGGTGAAAATGAATAGTAAAATGAGGGGTTTTACCCTATTTAAGGTGAAATTGGCCCTAATAAAGACTTAAAAATGCACTTTGGACCTATTATATGACATCTTCATTAACTGGGGCATAAATAAAACTTGCTTATTTCTTTAAAACGGTATCAGAAATCAAAACATATTCCAACTAATCAAAATCTTTCAAATCAAGGACTCAATATGTTTTATTTCTGAGGGGGCATCAGAGTATCAAATGGGCATCACATCAAAAACATTTATCAGTGGGGCATATCATATCATATCATATCGTATCATATCAAGCTATCATATCATATCAATTTCATATCAGGAGGCAAATCAGTATCATATCAGGAGGCAAATCAATATCATATCAGGAGAAAAATCAATATCAAATCTGCTATCATATCAAACTTATCAACATATCAGCAATCAATAAACCTAGGACCTTTATCAGTGAACCCAGGACCTATCATCATATCAGAGACATCAGAATCATATCAGAGGCACATCATCATCATTAGGAAGTACATGAATCAAAATGATCAGAGGCATATCAGAACCAGGACCTATATCAGATCATCAGTACTAAAGGGAATCTTTGAATCGGTGTTCTTTGCACATCGACTCAAAGAGGGGCATTTGTAGACACAGAAAATTGGAAAAAGGATTAAATCAATCAAAAAGGTGCAACAAATCATCAAAATAGCATGAAAAATCAATAAATGGAACAAAGGCAATTCAAATCAAAGGAAAATTCAATTAAATGATTAAATGATTAAATAAAGCTTGAAAAGGGGAAAAACACTATGAAATTGATTAAATTCAATTAATGACATAGTTGTTGAAAGCAAAAATCAAAATGAACCTCTTACCCTTCATGGCTAAATTTAATTACTTTAATTAATTAATAAATACTAATTTCTCTCAATAAAGCAAAAAGGAGACAAAATGGACACAAATCACTCACTTTTGTTGAAATGGTCCAGCCTTTTGAAACCATTTAAATGATTGTCCCCTCCTTGTCCCCCCATTTATGGACAAAGCAAAGCCAATTGACCTTACCCAAGCATAACCATGGTTATCTCACTCTACCCCCTAACCTTGGGAAAATCTTATATATTGAAGGCATTTAGAAGCATAATTCATCCACTCCATATCTTTGAATTGCAGTAAAGCTCTATCAATTTGCATCCACATCACTCACTTATCATTTGTCATTGCTAATTAGCTTAAATTGCATTGATCATAGTAGATTGTTCATCAAATAGAACTAGAATTTGATAGAATAGATCTAAATTTGCATATCATATAGCTTAATTCTCATCTTTAGAGTGTCACTAGTGAGGATCATAGCTGAGAGCCTCATTTACCACTTTATTTTAGAGATCCATGAAATATTTAGATTAATTGTGCATTATTTAGATTAGTTTTCTTTGAATAGTGTAATTGTCTTTTAAATCTTGTTATTTCATGAAGGTGTAAATCACTCACACACAAATGGACATAATATTGCAGACTTTATTGATCTAGATATCTTATAGAGGCTTGAAGAACTAGAGAGGGAAGAAGGGCTTAGGATGGAAGCTAGGGGTGATGAGGATGATGAGATGGGGGAAGTGGAGTTGAATCCTGATAAAAAGGAAGCTCTGGCTGCAATTACTAAGAAGAAGAAGATGCTTATTGTCGAACATAGATTGAAGAAGATTACTACAGAGAGCTAAGAAACATAAATGTAGATTTCAGAATAGTTGAGAAACATAAATGTAGGCATCATGGTCACATTTTTTTGGAGACAACACAATTGAGTTGTATACCCAGACGATGGAGAGAAACTTCTGCTCCTCCGATTCCAAGTTGACACTGCGAGATCCAGAGACCATAGATAAGAAATAAATTTAGAGAGTGGAGGAGGGTCATAATGACCAAAATAATATAGGACAAACCTTAAGTTAAATGAGGCAACTACAAACATTTTAATAGATTTTTATTATTAAATAATGAAATTTGCATATACTAGTGTTCTAAGCCCCCTCATTACATGAATTATTATTGTAAGCCCCCTCTAACTTATGCATCTAGAAATTGTAGTTTCATTTTATAGATGCATAAGTTAGAGGGGGATTACAATAATAAATCATGTAATGAGGGGGCTTAGAGCACTAGTATATGCAAATTTCATTATTTAATAATAAAAATCTATTAAAATGTTGGCAGTTGCCTCATTTAACTAGTTGAGGTTTGTCCTATATTATATTTGTCATTATGGCCCTCCTCCACTCTCTAAATTTATTCCTTATCTATGGTCTTTGGATCCTATAGTGTCAACTTGGAACTAGAGGAGCAGAAGTTGCTCTACATCGTCTGGGTATACCACTCAATTACGTTGTCTCCAAAAAAATGTGACCATGATGCCTACAATTATGTTTCTTATATGTTGTGTCCTAGGACCCCTTATGAACCTTTACAACCCTTTACAATCCCTAAGAATACATCTTAGAGGTCTTAAAATTTTTTAAAGGGTCATAAGAGGCTCCAAGGAGGGGCCAGATGAGCTTCCACCTTCACATGGTTGGCCTTGTTAAGTAGAGAATGTTAAACTAGTCTCAAAACAAAGAGAAGCTTAATAATTTAAGGTCTTAGTCCATGGAAAAATTAAATTAGACCTACTATCCAAATTGGTACATTGATGAGAATCAATGATGGGGAGTTTTTAGATTCTGAGAAGACGTATATGTAGTGGAGGCCAAAAGGGATTTTTGTGGAGATTTTCTAGATTTGGAGATTTACTAGAGTGGCTATATACATACGAGGGTTTCCAGATTAAGTACTAGTGAAGAGATGATGATTTAGTAACCTACATCTATAAAACCTTCACAAATATCCCTTCTTTGTCCTCCACTCATACCTCTTCTCAGAATTTAAAAATTTTGGATACTATTTCTCATCCATGCACAAAATGTGCTAGTGATCATATAAAATTACTTAAAACTAGTAAAGGGTGCTAAGAATAGCCTTTGGATTATGAAGTGATTCCATTTCAGTGTGGGAGGTGTATTCAGATAGTTGATCCTGGTGGAAAGATTCCTCACACCATCATTATATGGTGGAGAATAAGTTGAATCAACAAAAGAGTTTTTCTCAAGCTGTGCATGGTGAGACATCAAATCAAGAAATTGTAAATGCATGTAAAGTGACCAATGTTACAAAGGGAGTGGATGGTTTGGATGATGGGAAGAGTGATATAAAGGTAGCAACCACACCAGAGGGTAGAGAAAAGAAAAGACTTGTTGGGTGCCGAGACCAGAGGGTAGAGAAAAGAATGTAGCTATCCCTGGTTTGGGCGAGGTTCTAACCCGTTGTGATTAATAAAATTACCAATTACCATTAAAAAAATAATATTAAAGTAACATAACAAAATACACAGTGATATATATTAATGCAAAGTAACACCTGAAGATAAATATCTAGACTATTCATCGAACAAGATGTCGTCGGTGATTACTCTACATATTTATCTTCACTTGTTTTTTTTTAACAAATTGAAATAATAAGATACAACTTGAGGAAAATTGAATCAAAAAATGTAAAATTCTAACACACCAGTTCAAAAAAAAGCATTAAGAAATTCATAACCAAATCTAGTTTGCAAAAGCCACCATAATTAAAACTCACCTTCTCAATATTTTCTCTAATAGCATACTTGCAAGCCCGCTGACAAATCTCTGTAATAGAATAAAGTTCTCAACTTGAACTTCACCCATAAAAAATCAACACACCTATGTAGCAATAGAATTAATTTCATTGAAAAATAGGACACAAGGAGCTCATCCTCTGGCTTTATCAAAAATTTCCCTCACATTTCCCTCAATCTCTCCAAACCACATTGTTAACAATTCAGGGCCCTTCACACTAATGTCTTTCCACAACCCGGTGGTCCATAAAATAACACTCTTTTTGAAGGAGACCTGAAATTTTTTTCAAATTTCTCAAGATGCTCCATTGGATATTGAACAGTCTACATCAAACTCATAATGAATTTTGTTAGTTAATATCTCCTTGCATAGCAGACTTTCTGCATTAAAAGAAAAGAAAAGTAGAAATAGTGTACCTCTTGAAGCTCCCTCTTGACATTTTCAAACCCTCCAATATCTTCCCAAGAGACATTTGGAACTTCAATCACCCATCAATATTTTTCCAACATTCAAGATACCTGTCAATAATAAGATACAAGCTGAGGAAAATTAAATCAAAAAATGTAAAATTATAAAACACCAGTTCAAATAAAAGCATTAAGAAATTCATAACCAAATATAGTTTGAAAAAGCCATCACAATTGAAACTCACCTTCTCAATATTTTCTCTAATAGCATACTTGTAAGCCCACTGAAAAATCTTTGTAATATCGGCTCCACTAAATCCTTAGATATAACGGGCCAGTGCCATTAGGTCCACATCCTTTGCGATGGGTGATTTTCTCAAGCAAGACTTGAAAATTTGATAACATGAGGACTCATTAGGTAAGGGAATATAAATCAATTGGTCAAGTCGATCAGGCCTTAGCAATGCAAGATCGATGATATCAGGTTTTTTTGTAGCACCAATAATGAATATTGTTTTCTTGGATGTCATACCATCCATTTCCATCAACACTTGGTTAAGAACTTTGTCCGTAGAACCACCAACATCCCCAACACTACTTCCACGCTGCAAACATGCAAACCAAAACTAGTTTGCAAAAGTTTCCACAATTGAAACTCACCTTCTCAATATTTACTATAATAGCATACTTGCAAGCCCGCTAACAAAGCTTTGTAATATCAGCTCCACTAAATCCTTGGGTATAACGGGCTAGTGCCATTAGGTCCACATCCTTTGAGACAGGTGATTTTCTCAAGAAAGACTTGAAAATTTGATAATGTGATGACTCATTAGATAAGGGAATATAAATCAACTACTCAAGTCGGCCATGCCTTAGCAATGCAAGATCGATGATATCAGGTCTGTTTGTAGCACCAATAATGAAAACTATTTTCTTCACTATCATACCATCCATTTCCATCAACAACTAGTTAACGACTCTGTCCATAGCACCACCAGCATCCCCAACACTACTTCCACACTGCAAGCATGCAAACCAAATCTAGTTTACAAAAGCCACCACAATTGAAACTCACCTTCTCAATATTTTCTCTAATAGCATACTTGCAAGCCTGCTAACAAATCTCTGTAATATCAGCTCCACTAAATCCTTGGGTATAATGGGCCAATGCCATTAGGTCCACATCCTTTGAGATGGGTGATTTCCTCAAGAAAGACTTGAAAAATTGATAACATGAGGACTCATCAGGTTAAGGACTAGTTAAGGACTCTGTCTGCAGCACCACCAACATCCCCAATAAGTAGATGGATTTCTAGAGCCCAAAGTAGTCTAGAAAATAGAACGAGTAGGGACCCACTAGCAACAAGCAGTAGAATGAGTGTGGACACCTAAAGATAAATATCTAGACTAATCACCGATCAAGATGCCATTCGTGATTAGTCTAGATATTTATCTTCATTTTTTTTTTTAACATTCCATATTTAGTTGAAATTTTGACTAACATTAGTTGATGGTTCGACTAATCTGCATAAAAAATCTAACCTAATTTGGTCTAATAATCGACCGTTTTGCATCAAATTATGGCATCATGGGTTTGGCAGCCTGGTCAGAGTGGCAAAATATTTTGACCAATATTGGTCTATACTATGACATAATTTGGTCAAAATATGGTCGTCGCGGTTTTCACATCCTGTTCAGACGGGCCAAGCATTTCGACCAACTTTGGTTGAATTTTTGACTAATATACCACCACTTACCAATGTCATTTTTGACCAAGATTGGCATTGAAAATTATATGATTAAAGATATATGTAGATATTTTGACAACAAAAATAGTAACCAATCAGTTGGTTGAGTATTCAACCCATCTGGGTAGAAACTTTGACCAATAGTCCATTGAAAAAGGTGCAAATTATACTAGTTCTTTGAAGTCATTATAAATAAAGCAAAGACAATACTGCAGGAAATCTATACTAGAAATAGAAATAACAACTTAACTTTAGAGCTTAAGATAATGCTACAAATAGTAAACCTAGTTGTGCGTCTATGCTGTAGGAAAAAAACTAATGGTTCTGCTACCAGTGGTTGCAGGAGCAACATACTATAACTACTTCAAGGAAATTAAAGTCTAATTCCTAGTTAAACATAAACTAAGCTCACCTTCCACATGGGCCCCCACGGAAGAGTGACAGGATTGAAAACTCAAAGACTGAAGTCTGAAATTATTGATGGGCTTCTAAAAAGCCATCTTTCTGAGTACTTTTTATCCTCTTTTCAGAACAATTAATTGCACATAGACATGAATTTATAGTTTTCAAGAATATGAACTTGTGGTTTTTATGTATATGTTATATATATATATATATATATATATATATATATATGTGGAAACATAAAATGGAAATATGGATACTTTAAAGACATAGTATTTTCTTGAATTCATGGACATGAATGATAAATGTAGTAGCTATACATGCTAATGAATGTTTCCTTGCCTAAGCTATGTTTTGGGTAGTTACCTCTTGTAGCTGTAGGATTTTCAAGAGCATTAATTAGAACTTACACCTTTTCCTGATATTAATGATGACAATATATATATATGGTTTGATGTGTGTGCATTGATTGTTTTGTAGGTGTTGGTCATGGACATTCAAGAAGCAACATAGTGGCACTAGAGTAATCAAAGCCAGTTGTGGCTTGTAGAATCTTTGCAAGCAAGTGAATCAATTGCTATTTTTCTGTTGCATGTAGCACACAGATTTAGCTTCCTTAACATGCTATATTCTTGGAGATTTATTCATGTTCAATAATGTTTTTGTTCTGAGACTTTATGAGTTGTGACCGATCCTCATTTATGAAGTGATCATAGATTGTGGAGTTATTTATAGTTTCCCTTTTAAATAATTAACTGTTGTGACTCTTTTGGAGTTAGTCGAATGAAATGGTTTTTATAACATAACTCTTGAATACTATTTCAATCAAGTGTAATCATTTTTTTATGGATGAATAGAATGTTCAATTCAAGTTTATATCTTTTATCTTGATTGTATTTCCCATTCACTCATTCAAGGGGGCCCACTTGATGAGTGAATTGTTCTGTTAGCGTAGAGTTCATTTTCATATTTATTTCTAAGTAATTAGAACTCTATTGTTCCTACAACACAGACAGTTAGAGTAATTCCTAATCGTGATTCTTTGCTTTGTTAGCATAAATTCATTTCCCAAGTTCTAGCATAGTTTTCCTGAAGCATAAGCATTTGAATTCCATAGATAGTCTTAGATTGAGAAGGTTTGAAGCATATACTTTCCAAATTCCATTCCAAGTTTACGTCCTTGGTCGATAATTAAATGAGATTGAATAATCCATTTAGAAATCATTTGGGGTGTCCAATCCTAAAATAGGCAGTCCATTGCTCTAGGTTTCTAATACTATTATTTGGCCAAGCATTTTTGGTGCCGTTGTTGGGGATGGTGTTAATTCAAACTTATCTTTGTAGTTGCATTCTCAGTACTAATCTAGCACTTAGTCTTAAGTAAGCATTTTATGCATAGGAGAGACGACCTTGGGAGATTTCTTCCCCATAACTATCAAGAGAACCCATTTGATATATTTAATCTTGAAGTTGAATAACCCCAAAGTGAGAATGAAGAAGAAGAACCCTTTGAAAATCCATTTGCTGATGCTTAGGAACACATCCTCTTCATCATCTAAGGAATCATTGTATTTGAACGACCTATTTGTTGAACCTGAATACCAAGACAACCCGCTTGCTCTTATTATCTATCAACCACCACCAGGTCCTCCTCCTAGAATGGCTGCTTAGGCTCCCTTTCCTTTTCCTATCCCTCCTTCGTAAGGTAACCAAAATTTGAAGAACATACCTATTACTATGCTCCCCAAATTCTATGGCCTCCTTATAGAAGACCATGAGACCTTTCTCTTTGAGTTTGACATCCTTTACCAGAGTTATGACTATACCACTGATGCCCACAAGATGAAGTTGTTTCCATCAAATCTAAAAGAGGCTATCTTTAGATGGTTCATGGGGTTAGGCACCAATGTTGTAGCAGATTGGAATTCCATGCACAATCTATTTCTTTCAAAGTATAAAGAATACTGTAGGGGTCAAGATTTGAAAGGTGATGACATTTTCAAAATATCTTAGAAGGAGGATGAAACCTTGGAGGGTTATGTATCAAGATTCATGTATAACCTATAGCGTAATACACAACACCAACTAAATGAGGCATCTTAGAAACACCTTTTCTTAAAGGGTGTGAATGATGGAAGTATTGAGGCTCTAGACCTGATTGCAGGAGGAGATGTCACATAGAAAATTTGGACTGACATAAATAATATATGTCTAAATTATTCAAGGGCCACTTTGAAGAAGGGTAGGGGACTTAGAGACCTACCACATAAGTCCAATGGTGGTTTAGGAGTATCCAAAATGGAGCTATCTAATTTTTTGTCTGACTTCAAGTAGGACATCATCAATGATATCGCCACTCAACTAGATAGTATACAGGCGAGGAGGAAGAGTCAGATGTTGTGATCGCCAAGTTCTATTGTCATTGTAGAGAAAAGAAAAGAAATTGTAAATGCAAAATGGTTGTATCTGTGGACATCAATCTAATGCCCACTCAGTTTAAAGCCATAGATGAGGAGAATGGAGAAGTTTTCTATGTTTCTCAAAGGTGTCCATGGACTTAGAGACAAGGTATGCCTCCAAACCCACTGCATAATTTTGGTTATAATAATAATAGTTATCAATGGCCAGACCATAATATCCAAAATTCTACCCCTCAAGGTTAGAATTGGAATTATAATTGGTCCAACCAATAGCTACACTATAACCAAGCCTATCAGCAACGGCCACCATTTAACCCATACCAGCAACAGTTTAACTCCTATCAATAGCCATAGCAGAATAACCAATGGCCACCTCATGGTAACTGGCAACCACAACCTTAGTGGGGACACAACTAGTCTACTCAGCAACAAGCAATTATGCCTCCACCTCAGCAGAAATAAATTATTTTGCCACCTCCTATAGCCAATAGCAACCCTCAAAAACCAACTCAACTTCCTGCTTAGCCAACTCCAAATCCTAATAACAAGAAACAAGATTATTCCTTGCAATTCAATGATATCCATCTCAAATCAGGAACTACATTTCTTGGACCTTAGGAGCCAATAATAACTGAAGTTGCTAATGCTGAGGACATACCCATGAACCAGCCTACTAATGTTCCACTTGTTGTTCAATCTGCACCAGTGCTAAAAAATCCTCCTTATCCACAAAGATTATTTCAAGTAGTTCCCCAAAAAATAAAATCCTATAGCAACTGATTTGATTGATCAACTTAAGCAAATGACAATGCAAATTCCCTTGTTGGATGTCCTTAAAGAAATTCTAGTCTATAGTAAAGCAATCAAAGAAGCCTTTATCAAGTAGACTGGAAGGAAGAAAAAAGACCCTGATACTATCCATGTCTTAGGCCAGCTCTCTAATCTCATGCTAAGAAAAGTTGTAATGCCTAAGTATTTCGACCTAGGAAGCCCAGTGGTCACCATCAATATCAATGGTATCCAAATTCAAAATGTCCTAATTGACTTAGGAGCATCAATCAATGTCATGACTAGGGAAGTTCTGCTAAAGCTCAGTATCATTGGTTTGCGAGATACACCTACAATATTGTAGTTAGCTAATAATTCCACAGTCAATCCAAATGGTATGGTTGAAGATATTGTTGTCACCTTGGATTCTTTAGATTACCCTTCAGATTTCATAGTCCTATCACCCAAATCCACCTTAGGAGGGTACCCATTAATCCTAGGATGACCTTGGCTAGCCACAACTGATGCTTGCATTACATGCCGCTTAGGAAAAATGACCATATTAGATGGGATAAATACTAAGAGGTTAACTCTGTATTCTCCATCAAAACCTCATAGTGAACTTGATCAGGTTGTCTAGCCATATTTAGGTGATGTTTCCCTTGAAGCAAAATCTATGAAAAACCTTATGGTCATTGAGAGAAATCCATTCATGGTATCACAATAAGAAGATGATATACTAGCAACAATCCTTACCAATTATTATGGTTCTAAAGAATCATCTTGTGATGATCCTAATTGTTCCCATCAAACACAAATGCCAAAGCAAACCACATCTCATTTTCTTGTAGTACTTGATTATCTCCACACCTTGCTACCCCACGAGATAAAGTCTCCATCCATAACGGAAGTCCTGATGCTAGAAAAAGTCAAAAGTGTTGAAATTACTTTATGAAAGGAGTTGAATGTTAATAAGAATCTTACTAAATCTCAGATGTCTAGTCTTCTCAAGCTTTTACAAGAAATTCAGCAAGCCTTTGCATGGGACTATATTGATATGAAAGGGTTAGACCCTAAACTTTCCACTCACAAAATCTATATAAGCCCTAAGTACAAGCCAGTGAGACAAGCCCAAAGGAGAATTAATCCCACTTTGAGAGACATAGTGATGACCAAGTTGTAGAAGCTTCTTAGTGCTGGTTTCATTTATCCTATCTCTGACAGTCAATGGGTTTCACCTCTAGTAATTATCCCAAAGAAAGGAGGTAAGTGGAGAGTCTATGTTGACTATAGGGAGCTTAACAAAGCCACTAAGAAGGATCACTTTCCACTACCTTTCATTGACCAGGTGCTTGATAATCTTGCTGGTAAAAAGAATTTTTCATTTCTAGATGGCTTTAGTGGATATAACTAGATACAAATATCAATAGAAGACTAGGATAAAACAATGTTTACCTATCCCTGGAGAACATTTTATTATCCAGTTCTACCATTTGGGTTGTGCAACATACCTGCTACCTTCCAGAGAGTGGTGCTGGGTATATTCTCTGACATTGCTGCCAACTATGTTGAAATTTACATAGATGAATTCACCACTCATGGAACCACATTTGAAGAGGCACAAGCTAACTTGGAGAAGGTTATTAAGAGATGTCAAATTAAAACCTCTCTCTTAATAGTGAGAAGTGTTATATGATGATGGAGGATGGAGTTTTCCTAGGGCACTACCTCTCATCTTTTGGAATTCAGGTTGACCCCACAAAAATTGTAGTTATCAACACACTTCCCACACCGGTTAAGCAGAAAGATGTCAGGAGTTTCCTTGGCCATGCTTGTTATTACATGAGATTCATAAAGGACTTTAGCGAACTTGCAACACCTTTGTACAACTTGTTTCCATTTCATATCCACACAGATGCATCTAACTATGCCATTGGAGTAGTTCTTGGACATAAGGAAGGTATTGTTGAACATGCAATTTATTATATTAGTAAAAATTTGCAAGGAGCTGAATTAAATTATATTGTTACTGAAAAAGAGTTGTTAGCAGTTGTCTATGAACTAAACAAATTTTGGCATTACATCACAAGTTATGAAGTATTTGTTTATACTAATCATTCAACTATCAAATAGTTAATGAATAAACCTACCATTAGTGGTAGATTAGCACACTAGTTACTCCTCATGCAGGAGTTTGATGTGAAGATAATAGACAAACTAGGGAAGGCTAATGTAGTGGCTGATTTCTTATCAAGATTGCAAGTACTAGATGATCCTGTAACAATTCATGATAGCTTCCCTAATGAGCACTTATTTTCTACTGATTCTTTTAATCCACGGTATGTAGGCTTGGCCAACTACCTTACTATAGGTAGAACACTGCCTCACTTCTCTCCTTAGCAGCACCAACTATTGGTTGAGAAGAGTTTTAACTTCTAGATCAGGTCACCAGGTGATGTGTTCGTGAGGATGAAAGTTATGACATCCTCTGAGCATATCATGATGAACTATGTGGCAGACATTTTGTAGTAAAGTGGACCACCTATAAAATTTTGACAACTGGATACTACTGGCCTACATTGCATAAAGATGCAGCAAGGCATACCAAGCATTGTGATAGGTGCCAACGTATGGGGAGTCCCACAAAGTCTGATGAAATGCCCCTGTAGCCTCAGGTAATTTTCATGCCATTTGACAAGTGGGGTATTGACTTTTTTGGACCCATTGAATCCTCTTCTCATGGGAAACCCTACATCTTAGTGTGTATAGACTATGCCACCAAATGGGTTGAAGAGAAAGCTATGAGGCATGCCAGAGATCACAAATTTGCTGAGCTCCTCTATGAATGCATATTCACTAGGTTTGGAGTACCGAGGGATATAGTCACATATTAGGGAGGACAATTCACCTCCAATATTATCATATAATTAATGTAGGAATACATGCTGTGCCATGGGAAAGCTTCCCCCTATCATCCACAAGCCAATGGTCAAGCTGAAATCACAAACTGGGAAATAGAATCTATTCTAACCAAAATAGTTGTTGTTCACAAAAAGGACTGGGCTACCCATCTTCCTAAAGCCATATGGGCCTACCACACAACATGGAAAACCACCACAAGATTTACTCCTTTTGAGTTGGTTTATGGAAAATCAGCCTCCATGCCAATTGAGTTTCAACATAAAACACTTTGAACAGCCTTGGATTTGGATATTGATCTCACAAGAGCACAAGAAGATCAGTTACTGCAATTAAATGGATTGGATGAATACAAGAAGTCTGCCCTCCACAATATGGAGTTGATACAATAGCAAAGAAAAAAATGGCATGACAAGTTCATTTGTGATAAGAAATTTTTTGTGGGCGATTGGGCACTATTGTATGATTTGATATACCAGCACACACTTGGGAAATTTCATACAAGATGGCTTGGGCCTTATAAGATAATATCATTATTCGACAATGGAGACATTCAACTTTCAACCATTGATCCTGTTAGATTCAAGTTACTTGTCAATGGGCATCGCCTAAAGCTTTACAACAAACCTATCAGTCATGATGAGTTCCTAAAGCAATTCTAGAGCATAGATGATGCAAGTGATCCTATAGCTGAAGAGTCTAGGTCTCCTACCCAGCATTCTACCAATTCTTGATTCAATTCAAGAAAATCATAATAAACATTTCACATTTTGTGGAATTATTTCTCCATAATAAATTTCATCTCACCTTCTCTCTCTTCCACCCATCTGTCCCATCTCATCACTTCATTCATGCAGATGCAATTTTTCAGAACACTCTTCCTACAATGCTTCTAGGTTAGTGCCACACATACTCATACATATTTTATTTTATTCATTAATTTTTAGGATTTTATGTCATTTGAATTATCTACTCTTGCATAGGTTGGCTTGGTGGGACCCATGCCATTACTTAGTTGGGGGAGGGGAATTATTCTATTTTCAAATTTTCAAATTAGCATGTAAAAATTGAAAGTTCTTGTCTTTATGAGATGTCTATGTCATGTCTTGCTGACCTGTCATTCTGTGATTGCATCATCACATCTGAAGTGAAATTAAAGGTATTAAAAGATAAAGTTAATTCCTAATGATATGCCGCAATGTGTTTGGGGTGGCAGCCCTTGGCACGAGTGAACTATTATGAGATGTTATGCAAAGAAACATATCATTAGATTTTGTGCAAAAATCCTTAATCTCATGAAGTAAGTTGTAGTTAGTTTGCCACCTTTTTTGATTGCAACATCTTGTGTCGTAATACTTTGAATTTTGTGATTTACCATTGTTGAGCTCTGTGAAAATATCAAGTTCTGTGAAATTTAAAATTTTTTGGGCATAATAATGGGGGGTGACCTTCAACGGCATGAGCTAGTGGATCACATGCTTTTGTTAAGTGATGCCTCCAGTTGTGAAATTTTTAGAAGAAGAGGATGGTTGGATTATTGCTTAAGCCTTAAGGAGTATGATGAAGAAATCACTCTGCAATTTCTATCCACCTTGAAGGATGGATTTGCGGAGGTCAATGGCCTAAAGATAGAATTTATAGAGGATTTAGTAGTTGAAGTGACTAGTTTGACATAGGAAGGCGAGCAATGGGTGAAAGATTTCAACCTGCGTTCAGCGAGGGCTCAGTTCACTTTGCATGAAGACCCCTAGTTAGACATCGATAGGAAGCAAGGTACTTGGGGAATATCTTTTCCTTTAGAATTCATTCAACCAGCTGCATTCATTATCTAGTACTTCACCTGTGAGGGATGCTACAAGTATTTGCATGCTCTACATTTTAAAATTCCCTGCCATCTTCGGCATGACAATGGACTAGTAAATCTTCCCAGCTTCCTCTTTAACATTGTGAAAAAGTAAGCTTTATTAGTCTAGTCAGGAAGCAAGCAGTCTATTTCACATCATTTTTTGATAAAAATAATTGTAGAGAGAGAATTAAATAGACAAATGGTTGGGACATGGGAAGAATTCTTGCAAATTAATGAGGTAGAACCTAGAGTAGTTAGCCCTAGAGGTTAGGGTGTTGGGTAGAGAGAAAAAACATCCACTGGGGTTTGAAAAATTATTCAAAGGACTGAAAACTACTCCTAAAGCTTCCCCTTCTACTTCTAGGTCACCTAGGAAAAGAACTTACAGTGCTAGTGCATCCACTTCTAGAAGGAAGAAAAATAAAAGTAAAGAAACTGCCAATATTCTTGAAACATCACCGTCCATAAGGACCGGGTCTACATCTAGGAAGGACAAGGGTAAAACAAAGGAAACATAAGAAGAACTATCTGAGAAGCAACCTAGTAGTAATACTAACAATGTTGAAGAACCCTTACATTCTCCTAGGGAAGAAAATTCAAAAAATTCTCCTGAAGCAGCTGTAGAGGAAGTAGCCACTAGTAGGAAGAAACAAAAGAGACCTCCGAGCTCATCTGCACCCCCTAGAAGGAGAAGTCAAAGGATTTTCAAAAAGGATATTGAGGCTCTTGTTCCTATTGTTTACATAGAGTCTTTTGAATCCATAGAAAATTCCTCTTTGGAGGAAATGTTTCATCAAACTGCAGTCAGTGACACCAATTCAATAATCAAAGTCCACAAATAGAAGTTAACCCTAGTGTTAACTACATACTTATTGATAGTGATGAGGATCCTAAGTGTTGGAAATATAGATGGAGTAACTGAGAGGGGGGGGTGAATCATTTAACCACAAAAATATTACCATAGATCCCTTAGATGTCTTAATAAATCATTTACTGATGTTACTCGGTAAACATACAGAGAGATGCTAAAACTTGGTTATTGTAGAGAGTATTAATTATAACTATTCTTAAGTATTCATCAGTGATTAACATGCATGCATAAATAAAATAACATGAACACAAGAGACGCTAGATTTAACGTGGAAACCCAATATGGGAAAAACCACCAATGTAACTAGTTACTATTTTTCACTCTTCTGAAGTGAGCCCTGTTACGAGCCAACCCTGTTAAAGGTTACAAAACACATTGTTAGGTGTGACCTTGTTAGAGGATTTTAATCACCCTATTAGGAGTGGCCTTGTAAGAGGTCTTTGAAACAATTCAATAGAACTGTCACCTTGTTAGAGGATTTACAAAATGGCTGTTAAACCAACTCTGTTAAGAGATTTTGAAATCACTACTACAATGGTAAGAAAGTAACAATGAAGTGACCTGAATAATGATGCAACTAAATTTATGATTATAGATCTCTATTCTGCTTTACTAGATCCTTCTTGATCAAATATATCTCTACTGCTCCTCAAGGATATCTAATCATCCTTCAAAATTCACTCACACTTTCCTTCTTTTCCACTTGCACACTTTTAATTCACAATTTAACCTTCTATATATACTATTCAGATTGTCAAGTTGGCACTAATAATCATTAAAAACATTACTAATCATTACAACAGTCAGCTAGAATAAACAAACTTTATTCCTCAAATTAACAAAAATCTTTACTGGGCCGACCTTGCTCGGTAAACACTAATCCTGAAAAGATTTCCTTCAGTGACCGAGTGAACTTGGTAAACACTATGAATTTTGTAACATCCTTTGGAGACCGAGAGATCTTGGTAGACACTAAAAACTACCTGCTGACCGACTGAGCTCGGTAGACACACAGAACTACTTTGCTGACCAACTGAGCTTAGTAAACACTGAGAATTTCTTTGCTGACCAACTGAGCTTGGTAAATAATGAGAACTACTTTGCTGACTGATTGAGCTCGGTAAACATTGAGAACTACTTTGCTGACCGACTGAGCATGATAAATGATATGACATTTGTGTGACATCAAAGACAACACACAATTAATCCAACAATCTCCTTCAGACAATTGTATCCAACAATCTCCCTCTTTGGCATTAATGGCAACACATGTCATAGCACAATGAAATTTCATAGAAAACATAGAGTAAGAAACATATCCTTAGCTTCATTCTGATTCTCATCTATGAGAACTCCCTCTGTCAGCAAACTTCTCTTTCTGACTGAAAAACTCTCTAAGAAAACTCTCCCTCTTAGAAATCTTAAGAAATTTCTTGAAATATGACAGCAAACTCTCCCTCTTTGACAACACATGCCAAAGACAACACATACTAGGTGAATAGCAATGTACCTTGAGTACTGATTCATATGCAATGATTCCTTGACTAAGCTGCATCAATTGACTGATCTTCAATATGCTCTAGTTGGTGCATCACTAAAACTTTATTTAGTGAGCCTCGGATAGGGGAATGACCCCTAAATTACCTCTTAGATACAAGAATGCATCCTTAGGTAGTGGCTTGGTGAATATATCTACAATCTATTCTCTTGTATGAATATATTCCAATCTGGTTTCCTTGTCCGGCACCAATTCTCTGACAAAGATATTTTATGTTCATGTTATTTTCTTTATGCATGAATGTTAATCACTGATGAATACTTAAGAACAGTTATAATTAATACTCTCTACAATAACCAAGTTTCAACATTTCTTTGTATGTTTACTTAGTAACAACAACAAATGATTTATTAAGACATCTAAGGGATCTGTGGTAATATTTTTGTGGTTAACTAATTCACCCCCCCTCTCAGTTACTCCATCTATATTTCCAACAATTGGTATCAGATCTTTTGGTGCTTGTAGGAAGGGTTTCAAGGACCTAAGCTAAAGATCAGGATGTCTTACAAGAGAGAAAGTCCAAGGCTTAACAGAGATAACTTTTCAGCATGGTAGGGTCTTGTGAGACTTCATCTAGCTTCCATTGGTGATTCAGGATGCAAATATATTGATCAAGAATATACAGCTCCTATTGGCACATTAACTATTGAAGACATTGTAGAGAAAAAGAACCATAACACCATGATGATAGACATTGCATCAGCTCTCAGCTATGAAGAATTTGATGAGATCAAAGACTGCACAACTACTTATGCAATGTGGACCAAGCTAAAGAAAATTTATGGCGGTGATGAAAATGTGAAGAGAGCCAAAGAAGAAACCCTAAGAGGATAGTTTGATCATATGAAAATGAGAGAAGATGAAAACATTGCAAAATATGTTGAAAGGATCAAGGCAAGTGTTAGTGCAATCAGAGCTTCTGGAGGAAAAATTGATGATGAAACTATTATAAGTAAGGTTCTTAGAACATTACTTCCTATCTATGCAATAAGAGTATTTGCTATTCAAGAAAGAAGATGTGAAGAAAATCACAATATAACTTTGGATGCTTTAGTGGGAAGATTGACAGCCTTTGAGTTGGATAACTATGACAACAATGTTCCAACTTCCAAAAATATTGAATTAGCATTTGAGGCTAAACTTTCACTTAAGAAGGGAAAGAAAATCCAGTCAAAGAGTGAAGAAGAATCAGAGGAAAGTTTTGATAGTGATCTTGAAGTTATTGAAGCATTACTTGCAAAGAAATATACTAGAGGTAGAGGTAAATACAAAGGTAAAACTCCCTTAATCTATTTTTCATGTGAAGAAATTGGTCATATTGCAGCTAGCTGCCCAAAAAAGCAAAGCAATGATGAGAAGAAAGGTCACCAATACAATGGCAAGAAGAATTTCAAATCATTCAAGGATAAAGGTAAGAAAACATGTTTTTTGGCTAAGGATTCTGATGATAGTGAAGAAGAAATTGTCTTCATTGCTGTAAAAGATGAATCTAATGATGATGAAGATGAGATGGCACTTATCTCTCATATAAGCAAAAATGATACATGGATCATAGATAGTGGATGTTCACATCATATGATTGGTGATAGAACAAAGTTTGAACACCTTGAAGACTATGATGGTGGTAATGTAAGGTTTGGAAACAATGAACCTTGTTGCATAAAAGGAAGAGGACAAATCTCATTAACCAAAGAACTTATATGTGATAATGCATATTGGGTTGAAGGACTAAAGCATAATCTTCTAAGTGTAGCACAGCTAATCAACATTGGATTCAAGGTTGAATTCATGCATGGAAAAGCAAGACTACTAGATGACAAGGAAAAATTGATTGGAACAGGAAAACAAACTTTATTCCTCAAATTAACAAAAATCTTTACTGGGCTGACCTTGCTCGGTAAACACTAATCCTAAAAATATTTTCTTCACTGACTGAGTGAACTCGGTAAACACTTTGAATTCTACAACATCCTTTGGAGACTGAGAGATCTTGGTAGACACTAAAAACTATCTGCTGACTGACTGAGCTTGGTAGAGATACAGAACTGCTTTGCTAACCGACTGAGCTCAGTAAACACTGAGAACTGCTTTGCTGACCGACTGAGCTTGGTAAACACTGAGAACTACTTTGTTGATCGACTAAGCTTGGTAAACACTAAGAACTACTTTGCTGACCAACTAAGCATGATAAATGATATGACATTTGTGTGACATCAAAGACAACACACAATTAATCCAACAATCTCCTTCAGACAATTGTATCCAACACCTAAGGAGGAAGAGGAATTTGTAAATAACTCTGTTGGGATAGATATTTGTATGAATTCTAAGGAAACCACTAAATTTGGAACAAAAATTATTGAAGAAGTGCCCGAACAAAGTAATTAGGATAGGTTAGAAATGCTGGCTAAGGTAGTAGCTGATGTTAGTGAGGAAAGTAATGTAGTAAAAACTATTTTTTTGTGGAAAGGAGAATCCTCTACACCAAAGAAAATAATTAAAACTCCTCACTTGCCATCTAGCTGGGTGGATATTCTCAATCAAGAACCCTCACCACAACTAGATTTGTCTACACCCCTAGCTGCAGGGATTAATTTGTATCAATAGTTGTTGTGGGAGAAGGCACAATGGGGATTAGAAATGGAAAAATTAAAATGAGTCATTAGTGAGAAAGATTCTCAGTTAGAGCAGAAATTAGATTAGATTGAGGTGTTGAAAAGGAGGATTGATAAAATTATAGGATTAATTCTAGAGCTTATGTAATGCAGATCACCATCTCTGGTGTATGGATTATTCCCTAAGGAACAACTTGTTAATTTCAAATTAACAAGAATTGTAGAAGGGCTCAGTCCCTCTCTCTCAACTCCTCATGAATTTTATGATGCATTCTAGTCTACTCCAATGGATTTGAAAAACTTATTGTGTGAGTTATACCTACATATCTTGGTAGTCCCCGATGATACAGAGTGGAACCCACTTCTCTACGTAGGAGATGTGTATTTAAGGGTAGTTATGCCTTGGATGTAGAACAAAATAAGTAGGGAGCATCAAGCTATACCTTACAAAAATAATGAAATGATAGCTCCCTTGATGATGAGGCCTAAAGTTTAGCATTCTAGGTAGACATATTTAGACTGGCTTTTAGTTACAATGAACTCAAGTGGAGCTAGTCAAATTTATCCAATGAGGGAGAAAGATTTTAAAGACTGGGACCAGCATTCCTCACGTGATATTGCAACAACAATCAATGCCTCCATAAAAAGATGGATATGGATGTCACATGATCTAAAGTCAAGGGAACCTCATTCTCCATAGAATTTAACCCTTGCTACAAGAAGAGTTCGATGGTACATTATGCTAGGAAGGACACTCCTTAATTGTTGGTTTCCATTGAGGTTTCACCCTCCACTCTTCCTTCATCCATTGCTACCAATGAATGATAGTGCAACCGACTATGATATGGCCACTGAAGTCCAGTGATGGTAAAGACTCAGAGTGAATCATGGGTACTTTGACTATGTTAATGACAAGTCTAGGCAGAGAACCACTAGTGACTTAAGGGTTCATCCCAGAATTTTGAATTTCATGATTTTTGGAGACCAGCAATAGTTTAGTTGGGGGATGATGGGCTTCTAAATAACCATCTTTCTCAGTACTTTTTATCCTTTTTTTAGAATAGTTAATTGCACATAGACATGAATTTATAGTTTTCAAGCATATGAACTTGTGGTTTTTATGTATATGTTATATATATATCTGTGTGTGTGTGTGTGTGTGTGTGTGTGTGTGTGTGGAAACATAAAATGGAAATATGGATACTTTAAAGATAGTATTTTCTTGAATTTATGGATATGAATGATAAATGCAGTAGCTATACATGTTAATGAATGTTTCCTTGCCTAAGCTATATTTTGGGTAGTTACATCCTGTAGCCATAGGATTTGCAAGAGTGTTAACTAGAACTTACACCTTTTCTTGATATTAATGATGAGGATATATATGTATATGGTTTGATGTGCGTGCATTGATTGTTTTGTAGGTGTTGGACGTGGACATTCAAGAACCAACATAGTGGTGCCAGAGTAATCAAAGCCAACCGTGGGTTACAGAATCTTACAAAGCAAGTAAATCAATTGTTGTTTTTCTATTACATGCAGCACGCAGATTTAGCTTCCTTAACATGCTATATTCCTAGTGATTTATTTATGTTCAATAATGTTTCTATTTTGAGACTTTATGAGTTGTAACTGATCCTCATTTATGAAGTGATCCTAGATTTAGGAGTTAGTTGTATATTCCCTTTTAAATAATCAATTGTTGTGACCCTTTTGGAGTTAGTCGAATGAACTAGTTTTTATAACAAAACTCTTGCATAGTATTTCAATCAAGTGTAATCAGTTTGCTATGGATGAATAGAATTTTTAGTTCAAGTTTATATCTTTTCTCCTGATTGTATTTCCCATTCACTCATTCAAGGGGGCCCACTTGATGAGTGAATTATTTTGTTAGCATAGAGTTCATTTTCCTGTTTATTTCTAAGTAATTAGAACTCTACTATTCTTGCAGCTACTGATAATAGAATTTGTAGCATGTTCTTGTAGCATAGATGTTAGAGTAATTCCTAACCATGATTCTCTGCTTTGTTAGCATAAATTCATTTACCAAGCTCTAGAATAGTTTTCTTGAAGCATAATCATTTGACTTCTATAGATAGTCTTAGATTGAGAAGGTTTGAAGCATATACTTTGTGAATGCCATTCCAAGTGTACAGCCCTGGTCGATAATAAATGAGATTGAATAATCCATTTACAAATCATTTGGGGTGTCCAATCCTAAAATAGGAAGTCCATTTCTTTGGGTTTCTAATACTATTATTTGGCCAAGCAATTATCATTTATTCATTCATGGAAACATCAAGTAACAAGATGAAATAACAAGATTGTATTCTCTACTTGTTGGTTTACAAAAAGGATTCCTTGAACATCTAGATAACCAGGAATCATGAGCTCCATCTTATTTAAGAAACTAGAAAACAAAACTCCTAAGAACTAGGATCCTCCAATTCATGGATATAACAACTTTCAGTTACAATACATTAAATGTAGGAGTAAACCGCATTCAAATTTATAGGAATATAGGAACGCACGAGCACTGGATTTCCTCCAAAACACATGGTAATTGAATTCACTCAGTCTGCAACAACAACTACTACTGATTGGAAGTAGTGGAGCCATAATGAAACTTGAAAGCAGTTGTTTGTCTTGATGAAGCCACTTTGATGTTGAGTCTTTATTCATGTTGACTAATCTTTCCCGGCCAGAGTGTAGTGCACCAAAACCCGCAACACAAATCCAAGATAAAGATTCATAATAAGTTTTCTTACTTTAGTGTATCCTCATCACATGCCTATAGGAACACTACCGTATTAATGTATTGAGGAAATAAATACTAGATTTCATCATAATATCCACATAATATATATATATATATATATATATATATATATATATATATATATATATATATATATATATATATATATATATATATATATATATATATATATATATATATATATATAGCATATTTCTTTAGTCTTAAAAGTGCCAAATACACATATAGCAATAGCATAGAAACATAGAAAGTATGAATATTGTTTATGAAAACCCATGAAGTAATTCAAGTCTAAACCAAAAAATCATAAACAAAATAACCATAAATTGGGCTCATCACATATAACATCTTAATATGGTCCATCTACTATGTTCCACCAATCTACCAATTATGGTCAACTCATCCTCCACCAATCCACTCAATAGCCCTTCTAGGCTTGTAGCCTTCACCAGTCATAAATCAACCCTTTTCTCCAAAATTATCCAAATAGCTCAAGAAACTAATGCTTAATCTAGATACCCTTTTGGATTCATTAAATCCTCTCCAATACTTAGGGTAGAATCCTTTGGACCAAATGCCAGATCCACTACCCTAAAACCCACAAACTAGGCCTAATTTACTCCAAATAACAAATCAAATTATATATGCACTTACTCCCTACACCCCAAAGCATGAAATGAGATTTCTTAAGGTTTCAAAACATGAGGTTTTCAATTTTATAAGGTTTCACCACTCACCAAATTCTCTAGCCACCAAACCCTTATTTCTAGGGTCATATACCTAGGGTCTACTCAAAAAGACCTTTGTAACTCTCTCAAGATAATCCAATTGGCCTAACATATTATTATGGATCCTAATATCCATATTCCATCATAAGAACAACTCTCCTCAAGGGTATTCAACTTCCATAATGACTGGGGTGAAGACGAGCTCTCCTTCAATTAGTAAACTCCATCAATTAGTGTTCTCACACATTTCCCTGCATAAAAAAATTATAATACAAGGATATAATACACCAATCACTTCTCCCACCAATTAAATTGTTCACAGTGGGTAGAAGAGTCAGTCCCTCAAGGAGACTACAATCCCTACACACTGATTGTACCCTTCAACTAGTCACAATCACATAACAATAGTCACTTTCTTTTCTTTAAGAACAATAAAAAAATAGAAAGTAATGCATGAAATATGTAAACAATAATCAAAGAAATGTATTTACTTCACTGTTCAACCCAAATCACATTCAAGTCAAGCACATTAATTTATTGTTGCATTGATTGTTCCACGGGACAGTTAACAACATGTAGAGAAAATCTTTATTTATTGATTGTAAAACATTACATTTTTTCTTCCTTACACTCCCAACTTGACATCCCCCATTCACTCACATAGATCCCCTACAAAAAAGACTCAAAACTCCTTCAAAACCTGACTACAACCCCTATCTAACTATCTAACTGCTTGGTAACAGTCCCAAATTGACTGTCATAACCAAAGTATGATTTAAAGATGTTGTCAAGTTTACAACTAATGTTGTCAACTTGACAACTTCAATCCAATACCCCTTATAAATTTTAAAAAGGTTTAACCTTTTTAATCCAAACTAACCTATAACCCCATATGAGCCTTATAGGCTTATTTTACCAATATAGGCAAATTCCATAGTTTAGCACTTCAAATTCTTTTACATCATTTGGTTGACTCTATTGGCCATTTTATATCGATTATAGACCTTATAGGTCTTTAGATCAATCGAACTAACCTAGGATTAACTTAATCACCCATAGTGACCCCTAGGTAAATTTAGCCCTTTCCAATGCCATTTAATGGCTTACAATGCATGATCCTTCACAAAGGATTATCAATCAATATCAAATATCATAACACTCACCTCTTGGCACACTAATCAAAGTATCCATTTAAAGGATTACTTTTCCTCTTGACACACTAGAATGCTCGCCAACATACACAATGGTACTTAGTGGTCCTTGGGAACACTTTGGTCTGAAATGTTAGTGAACATTATACTAAATTTGTATTCTAAAATAGGTTGTCACTAGTGTTTCCCCACCCAACAAGAGCTAATGGCACAGACCATTCAGTGCTAGGACAAACGGTTTGGAAGAAATCCAATGGTGCAATGTTCAACTGATCCTCACTACAAGTTTTGGCATCAAGCGAGATTGGCATGCCAAATTCCAACAAATTTGAAAATCCCATAATGGAGAGAGGTTATTGTAGGCCTCAGAAACAAAATGTTTTAGCAACTCACGGTTCACCAATACCTCTCACAGGGTCCAAGATATGAGCCTCGTAAGATTTCTACCCAATCATGCTTAGTGCACCTTGGGGACACTTCAGTTCGGCATGGTCGCAAATGTTTTACTGACTCAGTAGTCAAAATGGGTTTGTCAGTAACATTTACCTACCCAACCAAAGATGATAGCACAATCCATTCAGTGCCAGGATGAATGGTTTGGAAGAAACCCTGTGGTTGAACTTTCAACTGACCCTCACTGTAAGTTTTGGCATCAAGTGGGATTGGCATGCCAAATTAAAAAAAAAATTCAATCTCCTAGAACAGAGAGAGGTTATTTTAGGCCTCATAAACATGGTCTTGTAGCATCTCATGGTTTTCCAATCCCTCTCATGGGGTGTAAGATACGAGCCTCTAAAGATTTCTACCCAATCATGCTTAATGCACCTTGGGGACACTTTGGTCCGGCATGGTCATGAACATTCTATTGACTTAGTGGTTGAAATAGGGTTGTCACTAGCATTTACCCACCCAACTAGAGCTAATGGTATAGTACATTTAGTGCTAGGATGAATGATTTAGAAGAAACCCAGTGGTTCAACTTTCAACTAACCCTTACTGCAAGTTTTGACATCAAGAGAGATTGGCGTGCCAAATTCAAAGAATTTGAATCTCCCATAACAGAGAGAGGTTATTGTAGGCCTAAAAAAAAGGCCTTGTAGCATCTCATAGTTCGCCAATACCTCTCACAGGGTTTGAGATACAAGCCTCGAAAGATTTTTAGGAATGAACGATGAATATATCCTATGGGGGAGTATTTAGAGCCATTTTGTAGCAGTTGTATGTTGCATTCATGACTATGGTTGTCATTGATGTCAACATAGTGATCTACTAGAGATTAGCCAAGAAGCAGATAGTTTTTGAATTAGCGCACGTGGAGTATGTAAGATTAAGATATGTAGACTTGAGGACTTACTGTATATTATGTCCTGAGATTGTGGTTAAGAGCACGTATGAAAATTCAATTATTCATGACAGTTATGTGTAATTCAATGGAAGTAGTATTTAGGAAGTATTCCTACGAAGCGACTTGTGGTAACTGGATGATATCTCCTAATCAGGATAGAATATAGGCATGCAAAGTTGTAAAGTTGATGAAGAAATTATGATCGTGACATGGATGTGACAACATGGTCAGAGGTTGCATGAGTGAAGAATTATTTTGTCTGTAAGCTGACAATTTTTATGTAATTGTGAAATATTATGTAACGTGTAACGGTTTATATTTTGTAATTGGTTAAGCCTTTTTGGCCGAGTCATTTGTAATTACTTGAGTGTGGTATAAAGGAATTATTGTTTTCCTCATTGTAAAATGTAGTGGAATAGAGATGGATTGCATAGTTAAGCTATATATGTTGTAAGAGGATATGTGAATTGTAGAGATCTGGTATTGAGATCTAGTGAAGTAGTTGGTGCAGTTTGGCACACATAGGAGAAAAGATGAGTTGCTGAGATCAATAATTATTTGTTATTATTCTATTTGAGTAATACAAATATCAATTGGACAATGTGCACAGTGATCTTTTCCTTGAAGCTGTTTGGACAATGGGTCCTTCTGTCTTCCATAACTCCTAACTAGGTTAGAATATTTTAACAGGGATTCAAAGTCTCCTAACATGGACTCATATGTACTGAATGTATTTCATAAGGCTCTTAACTGAGTCCATCCTCTCACAAGAAATTTTTATAGTGGTACATCTTTTGTGGGCATCATTCCCACTGGGGTTTACTCTCTGATCAAGAGATTCCCTAGTCAACATATCTTGTGTTATTGTGTTTCTGTGTATGTTTATATCTATATAGTTGTTACTTACATTGATTACATGGTTGAAATATGTTAATGGTGACAAAATTTGTATATATCTGATAACTAATTCAGCCCCCCCTCTCAGTTATCTTGGTGGACTTTACTTTCTAACAATTGGTATCAGAGTAGTAGGTCCTTGAAGGAAAAGTCTAACAACTTAAGGAGATCCATGATGAATCATTTCAGGAAAGAAATCCCTAAGTTTGATGGAGTAAACTATGACAACTGGAAAGAAAAGATGAAGACACATTTTTTATGTTTAGTACCTAGATACTGGTTAATCACAAAGAATGCAAACACTATCATTGAAGAAGAAAAAATTGAAGAATGTACTAATGAGGAAACAGCTATGTTCATGTGTAACATACTTGCAAGAGAAGCACTCTTGTCAGCTCTTTTGGAGAATGAATAAAGCCAAGTAAAATATCTAAGGACATCACCTAAAATTTAGTTAGCTTTACAATCTACTTTTGAAGGTGATGTACATGCAAAGAGAGTCAGATTACATAATTAGATATGTGTATTTGAAGATATAAGAATGATGGAAGATGAATTTGTTAGAAGTTATATTGGTAGAATGCCAAAGATTGTTCTAGGTATCAAATCTTGTGAAGGAAATAAGATTGAGAATGAAGTGATATGGAAGATTCTAAAGACATTAACTCCTATATTTAAGCATACACTGCAGATGATTAAATAAGTTATACCTTGTACTAAGAACTTTAGCAGAGAAAATGTTCTTGGAAGATTAGAAGCAGTAAGATAACCTTGAGATAGTCAGGAGACCTACCTAAAATTGAGATAGCATTCAACGCACATAGTGTTCTTCTTACTTTGTCAAGAAGCATTAGTGTAATTGCAAATTATGCTAGTAGAAGCAGATCTAAGATCAAAGAAGATAGAAAGATTGAGGAAGGAATTTCCTTTCTTGTGAAAAGAGAACCAGAAGGTAAGAAAATTTTTAAATGTTGGACTTGTCAAGAATATGGTCATTTTTCATCTAAATGTCCTAAGAGAGTAAACAAATATAAGAAAAAATTTAAACCTAGAAGCTCTAAATAATGTTACTATGCTAATGATGAAGAATTTGAGGCTAGTATTGAGAAATCCCTAAGTGAAAGTGATAATGAGAATGATGATATAGGATTTGTAGCAATAAAAGAAGAAAACTCTAAAACTGAAGTTAGAGAAGAAAAAGATTTAGTTTCCCGTGTAGAAAGGAGATCTGATTGGATTATAGATAGTGGTTGTTCACATCATATGACTGGAGATATGAAGAAGTTTATAAAGCTTAACAATTGTGATGGAGGAATTCTTAGAGTTGGAAACAATACACCTTGTTTGATAAAAGGAATAGGATCTATTACTCTTGATGGAAAGACTAACACTGATGATGTTTATTTTTTGGATGGATTGAAACATAATATTTTGAGTGTTGGATAGTTAGTTAATAAGGGATATCAAGTTTGGTTTACTGAGAAAACTTGTGTGATCAAGGATAGGGATGGTAATTTGATTGGAACTGGATCAAGAACCAGAGGTAATGTATTTCAGTTGAACCTTGCAGAGATGATAGCTGGTTATGGCACATAAAGTTTTGTCACATATGAAAATTAGCACTACACTTGTAGTAATAGATTTTCCTAAGATTATGAAACCTACTAACATAATTTGCAAAGAATGTGTTATGGCTAAGCAGAAGAGAAGTTCATTTCCTAGTAAGAAGTTCACATCAACAGAGAAGTTGCAAATTGTTCATATAGATTTGAGAAGTCCCACAAGGACTAGAGGATTCTATGGTGAAATGTATTTTATGATTCTTATTGATGATTTTATAAGAATGATGTGGATTTCATTTCTTAAAGAAAAGTTTGAAGCATTTGATAAGTTTAAATTAATTAAGAACAAAGTTGAGAATGAATCTAGAATGAAGATTAAATTTTTAAGGTCAGATAGAGGTGGAGAATTTACTTCAAAATAATTTAACACTTTTTGTGAAGTGAATGGTATTAAGAGATGGTTTTCAGCCTCTAGAACACCTGAACAAAATGGTATTGTAGAAAGAAGGAACATATTAGTAACTTAAGCAACAGGAGCTATGTTATTTGAGAATGATTTGGCAAAGACATTTTAAAGAGAAGCAGTGAATACATCAGTATATACAATGGACATAGTACAAATCAAAGGAGACACAAACAAGACACCTTATGAATTATGGTTTTGACATGCACCATCAGTTAAGTATTTCAAATTTTTTGGATGTAAATGTTATATTAAGAGAGATGATGACATTGGAAAGTTTGACCGTAGAAGTGATGAAGGTATATTTCTTGGTTATTCATTGAAAAGAAAATCTTATAGATGTTTCAATAAAAGAACTAAAACTATTGTTGAGAGCGCAAATGTTAAAGTTGATGAAAATTTCAAAATTTAGGAAAGAATGCTTGACTATGAATCAAATGAAGGAACTCATCCTAGAATTGATCAAGAAAATGTTGAATTATTTTATGAAACTGACAGTGATTTGCAGAATGAAAGTCACATTGAGGAAATCAGAGAAGAACCTAGAGAAGAATATAGAGTTGAAGCAATGACTGAGATGGTGATACCTAGCATGAATCTAGCAAGAAATCACCCCATTGATCAGATTATTGGGAGCATAGAAAAAGGAGTTCTGACACAAAATAAGGTACAAGAAATACTAGTTTTAATTTCTCAAATTCAACCTAAATCTATTGATGATGCTTGTAAAGATGAATATTGGATTAAAGCGATGAAGTAAGAACTAGATCAAATTGAAAAGAACAAGGCTTGGGAGTTGGTCCCTAGACCTAAATATAAGAATGTTATAGGAACTAAATGGGTATTCAGGAACAAGATGAATGAACAAGGGGAAGTTGTAAGGAACAAAGCAAGATTGGTATGTAAAGGATACTCACAGCAAGAAGGAATTGATTATGAAGAGACTTTTTCACCTGTTACAAGAATTGAAGTAGTAAGAATGTTTTTGGCTTATACAACTTATAAGAAATTCAAAGTATATCAGATGGATGTGAAGTTAACATTTCTGAATGGAGAATTAGAAGAAGAAGTCTACATTGAGAAGCTTGAAGGTTTTCCCTTAACTCATGAAGGAGACATGGTATGTAAAATGAACAAAGATTTATATGGACTTAAACTTGTACCTAGAACTTGGTATGAAAGACTAGATACATATTAGATAAAATTGGGAATTGCTAAAGGCACAAAAGATAGTAGTTTATATCAAAAAGAAATTGAGAATGGTTTTTTGATTGAAGTTATCTTTGTTGATGATATTATCTTTGGAGGAGAAGATGATGTTAGGAATGAAAGCCCACAATACAATTGAGAGGGAGGGTGAATCAATTATATGGAAGATTATTAAACTTTAAACCTAAGTAGAAACAATATTAGATCCAATGAACCTAATAAATCCCAACATAATAACACAATATTTTGGTGTTGAGAAAATCCTGTTAAAGGTTAAAAAAATCGGTGGGAATTAGCACTCACAAATGATGTACTTAGAGTATAGTATCCTTGTTAGAAGATATAGCCCTGTTAGGAGCTTATTGAAACATTAGATTACATAGTCCTTGTTAGAGGACATACCCTATTAGGATTCAAGAAGAAAGGGAAGGTTCACTACCCAAGGCTCAGTGCCCAAAGAAGTTTAAAACTATCTTCAAAACTCACTATTTGCAACACAAGTGTGTATGAAGAAATACACAATATTTTTGAATTGTTTGGAAATAACTATCTTTTCTTGATCAATTCCAATAAAGTCCACCAGTAAATCTCTGCTCTACATACAAAATACACAAGCTCGCATCTTTCATGACCTTTTTATATCACCTTTTTCCATCCATATCTTTTCGAAAGAAAAGACCTCTCATTTATACCTTGTTATCATTCTCATGATTAGGTCGACCCATAAGCCTTTCCTAATTAAAAATAATTACTGAAACCCTTGCTAAGATAGAAATGGTATCTAAAACAAGTATAAAATGATTACATTATGATATTTAAGGAATGACATCCTTAATTTATGTTTTCCAAGAAAAACACATGCTAAATCTCCTAAGTCAACTTCCAAATAGGTCTCCTCTAGAGCACAGGCCACAAATGATGCCACAAAGCATTCCATACATTGTGCTAACCAATGAAAATCCTTCATTACCTTTCCAATCATTCCTCAAGCTTGCATACCTTGAATCCATATCATCTGGAAGATATACTAGAGACTTAAAGACTAATTTTGTCATTACTCATTGTCACAGTCTAGTGACCAGTCTTCACCAATACATCTTCAAATTATCCAATATGAAATATTACATGATGCAATCTTGGATATAAGATCAAAACATCATCCTGAACTCTCGTCTAATTTTGCAACATCTAAAATAGTTGTATAATGTCTGTACACTGTGATAACCAACCTGTTCTTCACATAGAAATATATGTTGATATCAGTGACAAAACATAAATGATAATAGTATGAGTGCCCATTCAGTAACGTACTAATTAAACATATAAAATTTCTCAATCACCTCCCCATGCTTTAGAAATATCCAACAATCTCCCCCTTTTGCATTGATGTCAACATATGGAAAAATCCATCATCCCAAAGTTATATCAATCCTAAGTTCTACAGCCAAACAATACTATACATAGTCTCCCCTTATAGTAAGGATTTTCTCATAGTAACACTCCCCTTTTGAAAAAAATGGAAAAGGATGTCATGAGTCATTAACTGATCTTCAACATCTTTCTTCCATGATCACTCCCCCTGAGGAGTAGATCCATGCATCCAGTCCATCGTATGATAAGGCTCTAAAAACCTCTAGATTGATACATCTCTGCATCATTTAATTCTGACTAGGAGGGGCCTAATCTTCTCTTTTGTACTAATATATTCTAATTTTATTTCCTTCTATGCACCTTGTCTCTCAAGAAGTCATACTTGATAGAAATATGTTTAGTTTTAGAGTACATCACTGGATTCTTTGACATATTCACTATATTGGTGTTATCACAATGGATAACCAAAGACTCATCAAAATTTATTCCAATGGCTATCAACATTTTTTTCATGCAAACAATTTGAGTATAATTTATAGCAGTAGTAACATAATCTGATTCAGTAGTAGATTGTGCTATACAATCTTGTTTCTTACTTAGCCAAGAAACCAGCTTTTTCCCAAGGAAAAAAGCACCATCACTAGTACTCTTTCTATCATCAATATTTCCTACCCAATTAGCATCAATATAAGCATGAAGTTCAAAGCTATCATTTCTATCATACCATAAGCCATAGTCTATGGTTCCTTTTAGATATCTCAGTATCCTTTTCACAACAACTAGGTGTGTTTCTTTGGGTTCTGCCTAATATATAGCCACAATTCCAACATCATTAGCAATATCTAGTCTGGTGTGGGTTAGGTATTGTATTCCTCCAACCATTGATCTATAGAAGGTTTAAAAAACACACTTTGATTCATCATCAATTGTTAGCTTTTTACCAGTCAGCATGGGTGATCCTACTAGTTTGCAGTCTTCCATTCCAAACTTCTTTAGCGTTTCTTTGAGATACTTAGTTTGAGAAATAAAGATACCATTCTCATTCTGAATTATTTGCAGTCCAAGAAATAATTTAATTTCACCTATCATGGACATCTCAAATTCACTTTCCATTTCCTTAGAAAATTTATTACATAGATCATCATTACCTCCAAAGATAATATCATCAACAAAGACTTCTATTATCAAGATTCCATCTTTACTAATTCTTAAATAAAAATTACTGTTAGCATTACCTTTTCGGAATCCAAGCTAAAGTAGGTACTTGTCTAACCTTGCATACCAAGCCCTTGGAGCTTGATTCAGCCCATACAGAGACTTATTCAACTTGCACACCATGTCTCTATCTTCGCATAGATGAAATCTATCAGGTTGTTCTATATATACTTCTTCAAGACCCTCATTCAGAAATGCAGATTTCACATCCATCTGATACGCTTTGAAGTTCTTAAGTGCAACATAAGCCAAGAAAAATCTTACTACTTCTATTCTAGCAACAAGAGAAAGTGTTTCTTCAAATTCTATGCCTTCTTGCTATGAATATCCTTTACATACTAGTCTTGCTTTGTTTCATACAACAATTCCTTCTTCATTCATTATGTTTCTAAAAACCCATTTTGTTCCTATTACATTTTTTTTAGGTCTAGGAACCAATTCCCAAGTGTTATTTTTCTTTATCTGATCTAACTCTTCCTTCATGGAATTTATCCAAGAATCATCTCTACACACTTCATCTATAGTCTCTAGTTCAAGTTGAGAAATCAAACAATTTTCTTCTCTAGCTTTTGATCTAGTCATTTCTCCTTGATTAGAATCACTAATAATTTAATTTTCAAGGTGGTTATTCTTTACATACCTCAGAGTCTTAGGAATCTCGGTAGCCTCAATTTTTTTAGCATCACAAGTATCTTTTTCACATTCTGCTTCAACAATTTTTCCTGTTCTGCAGCAGCAGTAGCATCTTTAATTCCTTTGTGGAAGTTTTGAGAACCATTCCATGGCTTAACCTCCTAAACTTCTTGGAAAAAGTCTCATTAGATAAGTTGTATCATGCATAAATTTTATACTTAGAGAAAAAAAATTTCTAAGGTGGTCTTGTGGGTCTGCTTTACTCGTATATTTATCATACTTAGGAAATACCACATTTATCAGAAAAAGGTGACATAACCAAGCTTTTATCAAAAGGAAATGGGCACAAGGCCTCAATAGAGAATGGCTTAGGTTCAGCCACTTTTTTCATTAGGTCAATCTGGGCTTGGAACATCTTTAATTCTTTATTCATCACACCTATCATATTATCATCTTCCTTGTCTTTCTTAAGTTGATCAATGCCATAATCATGAGGAAGTTTTACCCCTACTTGGGATAAGTTTAGGAAATACCTTTCCCTATATCTTTCTATTAGTTTATCTATGACCTCAAGAAATTCAATGTATTGAGCTGCTCTGTTTTCCTTATCTTCAATTATTTCTTTTGGACCTTGATTGGCATGATTAATGTTTTCATTATTTCCTCCATTGAGGTAATCGTGAAATGTGGAGTTCCTATCCATTGGATCAATTCTCTTTTTAAAAAGATTTGGGAGACTATCCCCTTGGTTATGGTTTACAAAAGAGTTTTGGGATTCAAATTTAGGGACCTCTTTTGTAATGCAAGTGTCGTCTTCTTGTAAAGATAATTTGAGTCTATGAGAGCATGTAGAAACTGACATTCAACAAGGTTTGATTTTGAATTGTTTCTCCCAAACTTGGTAATTGTTTTCTTTTATGAAGAGATTAAAAATATAAGATGAACTTTCAAAAATGGATATCTCTTACTTTTTGTATGTATTTTTCAAAACAAGCAATCACAAATACACTTGTTCTTTTGAACCCTCTACACAAAAAGTGTTTGAATTTGTAAGGACATTATCATGGGTTTTTTACAAAAAAAAGCACTTCAAGAAATCTACCTAGTTCAAAATTTGGTTTGTAAAAATGGCTCTACAAGGTAGGCTTTTCTATTTTAACAAGGTATTTAATCAATATTCCATTCAAAATGGATATTAAGTTTTCATCCTCCAAAATTAGGAGGCTCTCCACCACCGATATGTCAGAGTTTTGCACAATCCCAAAGGACTACTCGAAGAAGTTAGAAAGATTAACATCCTTTTGTCACACACCCAATTAAGGATGCATGCATTTTACTTTATAGTGGGTTAGATTATTGCGGCAAAGGCAATTCTATTCGACTTTGGGTTGTCCCTCTCATCGGCCTTGTTAAGGCAAATCTGAGGAGGTGAGCCCACTAAAAATCTAGCATGTTCATATTGAAAGAAATAAAAATGGAATTAAGAAATAGGTTTTGGGAGTTTGATTCACCAAAAGGTGAAGAGCATATCCCTATCTATTTCTAGATTCCTGAACTCTTTTAACAAGGTTCAATTTCCAAAACCCACTAACTAATGGGAATCGAGTATTTCTACTCTTTTCCACAAACAAAGGGGTTTGTTGATTAAGTGCTTGATTTTATCCTTTATGCTATCTTAATTACTCGATTTGAATGAAAATCACAAGGCCACAATTTAAAGAAAAATTGACCAAGTTTAGGATTACCTTCAATCGAAGCTAGCAAAGGCTGGGGCATTTTTAATGATTTTTCCATTATTTATGCTTACCTAGTGGTGATCGTTCCTTCCTTTTTGCTTCTCCTCCAACAAATTAGTCAACACCAACAAGCACAATGAAGAAAAACAAGAACAAAATAGGAAATCTAACCTTATTTATCAAATTTGAAATTATTTGATTAAGGTAAATAAAGCCAATTTAAGGAAGAAAATTTAATTTATAGGCTTCTACTATTTTCAAATATTGCTCATATGCCTTTGTTTCTTGTTGTGAATTCTTCAAAACCAGCTGAATGTTTGCAGTATTCTCCTCTTTGATCTTTTTGGCCAAGGCTTTTACTTCACTATTGAATCTAGTGTCTGGTTTTTTCACTTTTTCATGACCAGTCATCCTCCAGACACATACAAATCATTTTTCGAATGTTAGATTTTGGAAATTTGCAATTTAATCAAATACACAGCAGAATCTATTAAATACATTTCTTAAATGATTAAAAGCATTGTTAAAACTATCAAATGCGCTATAGAAAAATATTAAAAGTACAAGAACAAAATTTAAATGCATTGTTTAATTAAGAAAAGGATTGTAAAGAAATCCTTGAACATGCTAGAGAATAAATTGGAAGTGTTGCAGAGTCAGGGCACACATGTTGAAAGAAGTAAGAGAAGAAAATAAATAGATTGAAAGTGTCGAAACTCTATGGAAAGGTGCACAACTTTATTGTGGATGTGCTATTTTAGATCTTGTACATGCTAGAGAAAGTATTGTACACACTGGAGAAACCTGCAAAAGTGTTGAAAAACCTTTAAAATAGAGAGCAATAGAAGGATTTGAAAGAAAAAATTTACTTCTCTGAATTTAAAAATAAGTGAGGCCTAATGCCCCACGGTGGGTGCCATTTTTGTGTACTAGGATTAGTACCTTCATAGGGTTAGCTTTGTCAAATAAATCAAAATAAGAACTAAATTACCAAAAATGCAATTCAATTAAGCTATTTAAAAAACAAATGAACACTCTATGGCTCTTTAATTAGGGATGCTAATGATGAGCTCTCAACAAGCTCTCACTAGTGATCGTTCTAATATGAGAAAGTAAGATAAAGTAAGCTAAAACAAGTTAATTCCAAATGAAATACACTAATGAGCTCTAGATTTGCTTTTCTAGCTTAAAATTGCAAGAGGTTTGATGCTTCTCAAAATTTTTGGATGATTATTGCTTGAATTATGCCTTTCTTTTATAGATTTTGGCAAGAGTAGGGGGTGTAGTTGATATGATCATGCATTGATTAGGGTTGAGTCCATGGTTTCACCTTTGGGGATAATTTTAATATTATGTCCTCAAAGCTTGGGACAAGAGGAAAAAATGGATGGACAAGATTCTTTCCCCCTATGGGTGGTGGAGATTTGATGTAAGCTTGATCCATGTGAGCTTGGTTCTCAAATCCTATTGGTTGATGCATTTTCCTCCCATTTGGTGGTTGAGGGAAAATATGATTTAATCAATTGAATTTAATTAATATATTTAGCCATGTGTACCCCTTGAATGGGTTGATTTGATTTAAATGAACTATGCAATTAATTAGATTAATTGCATAATTAATTGGTTTCATTTGATTTATTCGATTTTAATTGATTTTATGGCTTTTGATTTTTAATTATATTTGAATTATGGATTGATTGCAATTTTTCTTTGATTTGATTTAATTTCTTTTATTTTTTCCTCGGTTGCTCACTTGATTGATCTTTTCTATTTTCAGGTGCTTACATATAATAGGAGTATAAGGGAATTGTATTGAAGAGGAGAGTAAGGAGGGAAATACTTTAGAAGATAAATGAGATGGAAAAGAATAGATTAGAAAAAGGAAGATGGATTGGATTAGAAGAAGGGAGATGGATTGGATTAGAAGATAGAGGACTTGGAAAAGATTGGATTGGAAGATAAAGGATTTGAAAAAGAGGAAAATAAGGAAGGCGAAATAATTTAGAAGATAAGTAGATTTGATATGAAAGGATTAGAAGAAGGGAAATTGATTAGATTAGAATAGGAATGAATTGGATAGAAGATGAGTAAATCAAGGGAAAATGATTGGATTAGAAGATAAATGAGATGGAAAAGATTAAATTAGAAGAAGGGAAATTGATAGGATTAGAAGAGAAATGGATGTGGAGAAGATCAGATTGGAAGATAAATGATGTTGATTTAAGATGGGAATGGAAGAAGGGGAATTTAGAGGATTAGAAGATGAATGAGATGGAAAAGATTGGATTGGAAGAAGGGAAATTTATTGGATTAGAAGATAGATGAATTTTATTTAAAGAAATTACAAGATAAAGGAATTTGATAAGAAGGGAAATTGTTTAGGTTAGAAGATAGATGAATGGGATATGGAAGGATCAGATGAAGGGATATTGATTAGATTAGAAGATAGATGAATTTGATTCACTAGATTTAGAAGAATGGAAATTTATTAGATGAGAAGGGAAATTAATTGGATATGAAAGGATTGGATGAAGGGATGGAATGGAATTGAATTGAAAGATAGATAATGAATAGGAGAGGAATAAATGGAGTGGATTAGAAGATAAATGGATGTGATAGAAAAATATTAGAAGACAAGGTGGATTGAATATGATAGAAGAAAAATAAATGGATTAGACATGAGAGGGAAAGGAAAAATGGATGTTATGGGGGTTAATTTGTAAGTGCCATGCCCAAAAATTAGTGAAAAATATACAATTTTTTATATTAAAGAAAAAGTAATCAATAAGGCTACACACTAAGGAACACTCAATGCAAAATGAAATGTAGAAAATAACACAAGCTAACTCACAAGAGGTATCATGGAATGCACTGGATTGCCAACATCCCTTGTTTGTCTAACTACATTAGCCTATACGAAACCCTAACTAGGTCTCTAAGAAACCCTATTCAGGTTTACAAAAAAAGTTAATAAATGAGATAAGAAAAAGGGGAAATTTAATTTTAGAAGATATTGAAAGTCAAAGGTTGGGTCAAAATACCCAAAAAGGGTTAATTCAAAATAAAGATTAATTCAATTGTAATCCTAATCCTAATGGTTCCTAATGTGAACCAGGTTACCAACAAGGATAAAAAATGCAAAATATCCATAAATAAATAAAATAATAAAATAAGGACAAGATAATTAACCCTAAGAGAAAACTAAGGTTAATAAATTATTACCCATTAACATAATAATGTTTGAATATTTTGAATTAAAATATTATATTTGTACTTAAGTTATAAAGTTCCAAAGTTTATTAATTAATTTATTTTATACATTAAAAAGGATGTGAATTCCATATAAAAACATTAATATTAAATTTGACATTAAGGCCAAGGAAGAATTGATTTACCTAAATCCCACCTTGGTTATTTAAATTAATCTCCTCTAGAATAAGATTGCCTCTAGGAGGTCAATGAATTGAGATCTAAGAGTGGAGTAGGATCCCTCCTCCTAGACATGTTAAGGGATAGACATATGTTGAGGGTGAGTCAGTACACATGCCAGAGCCAACGCCTGAGGTAGTGCATAGAGCGCCTCATGATGCAAGGGATCATATAGTGAGATTTTTTTCCTATAGCCACCACCTTCCACAAGATTTATAGATGGGATTGAGTTTGAGGCATGGATCTTGAGCCTTGAGTGTTGGTTTGGGTCACATCCATATGAGAGAAACCTAAAGGCACACCTTGAAGTGCACATGCTGAGAGGGACTATTTCTACATGGTGGAGGCACAAGGAGTATAAGAATCATTTGGTGATAGAAACACTCACATGTGAGACTTTTCTAGAGAGGTTCAAGGGTAGATATATGTTAGAGAACCTCACACAATTCCATATCGATGAGTTTCATGACCTTCAGCAGAGGGGTCTTATAGTAGCATAGTATGAGAGAAAGTTTCTCGAGCTACTTCCTTACGTTGATTATATGAAGGATGAGAAACTATAGGTCAACCACTTTATTAAGGGGTTGAACCATGGTATTTATGATAGATCATGCATGGTACCTCAAGGAGATATTTGTTACACCATAGAGAGGGCCATAATAGCTGAGGAGATCCACAGTAGATCTCATGATGCATGGGATAGGTCTCATAACCATAATCTCGCACCTAAGTCTTCCATTTTTCAAAGATCCCATTGGAAGGGAAATTAGAGGCATTCATCAGGGTCATTGAGAGTACCTTATCCACTGTAGAAACAATATTCATAGTAGATTCAGAGAGAGAGGCCTCCTCAGTGACAACAAGGATCTAAATCCAAGTAGTGGCAATCATAGGGTCCTCGACAGGATCAGACATTTTAGACATAGTATGCACCTCCAGCTAGGACTCAACAATATTCTAAAGGTGGTTTCAATGGATATAGCATCACAGGGGGAAAACAATAGTCCAGGCTAGAAGGGATTTGGATTCAGAATTGAGGCCCATGTTACACTTGTGGTGCTATGGGACACATTACTAGAGATTTTCCACCAGGTCATCCAACTGGTAGTCATAGGGGGACAGCTTTAGAGTCTATAGTGGGAGACATGGGGAGATCTCACCGACTATTTTTAGTGGTTGATAATCTCCTAGATGAGCATCATGCCATGGTTATTGAGGCCTCATGTAGGATTAGAGGTAGTAGAATTTCCATTCTTTTTTTCTTCAAGAGCTACGAATTCTTTTATTACTCCTTTTATAGTAGATCATTATGGGCTAGTGGTAGCTAGGTAGGATGTGAGTTGGGAGGTTGAGTTAGCCTTGGGTGCTAGGATGTCAGTTACTTCCTTGGTGAGAGGATGCTAGATGCAAATAGGGGACATGCCCACCATAGTTGACCTTTGTATCAAATGACTTGGATCCTATTGTTATTCTTGGAATAGATTTTCTTTATGCCCACAACACCAAGAGGGATTGTAGGCAGAAGAGAGTTGAGTGTGTGGATGATTCTGGTATGTCCTCAGTGATTTCAGGGGTTTAGAGGCCCATATATCTTCATGTGATTTATGCTATGGAGCTTAAGAAGTGCATGTAAAAGAGTTGCTCATTGTTTTCCATCAATATCAGTGATAGAGAGGAGGAGGTAGAGAAGGAGCCTTCCCTCGATGACCATCCCATTTTGTAGGAGTTTATAGATATTTTCCTTTAGAGTTACCTGGTATGCCACCACCTAGAGCAATGGATTTTCATATTGGCCTTGTGCCAGGAGTAGAGCCTTTATCTAGAGAACCTTATAGGATGATTACCCATGAGCTCAATGAGCTCAAGATTCACTTGGAGGAGATCTTGGAGTAAGGGCATATTCTTCATAGTGTGTCACCATGGGGTGCACCTTTCATATTCATTAAGAATAAGGATGAATCTCTTAGGTTGTGCATGGATTATTGATAGTTGAATAAAGTGACCATTAAGAATCAGTATCCACTTCCTAGGATCAATAATTTGTTTGGTCAACTTCAACGTGCTTGTGTATTCTCTAAGATTGATTTAAAGTTAGGGTACCATTAGTTGAGGATTGTAGAGAGTGATATCGACAAGATTGCATTCCATACACATTATAGCCACTATGAGTTCAATGTGGTTCCTTTTGGACTCATTAATGCTACAGTTGTATTCATGAGTCTCATGAATGGAGTATTCCTCTTATTCTTAGATAGATTTATGGTGTTATTACTAGATGATATTTTGATCTACTCATGAGATGAGAAGGAGCATGAGGAGAACTTCAGATGGGTTTTGTAGTAGGAGCACTTGAGATAGGTTTTGTAGTGCTTGATGGATAATTAGTTATTCAGAATCTTGTTGAAGTGTGATTTATTTAGGCTAGAGGTTCACTATCTTGTCCATGTGATATTAGGAGATGGGATCACAATTAACCCATATAAGAATAGAGCTATAATGGATTTCCCAACACTTACCACTAAGACCGAGGTTAGGAGCTTCATGGGTCTAGCAAGCTACTATAGATAATTTTTTAGGGGTTTTCCAGAGTGGTAGATCTTATCACTTCCCTTTAGGGAAAGGGGAAGAATTTTGAATGGATAGAGAAGTGTTAGAGAGATTTTTAGGAGCTCAAGAACTCACCAACGTACCTATCCTCATAGTGCCAAATTCCTTAGTAGAGTTTTTGGTTTTCATAGATGCATCATTGGATGGAATTGGAGAAATCCTTATGCATGGTGGTTGAGCTATTTCTTATGAGTCTAGGAAACTCAAGACTCACAAGCTTAACTACCCTACCCAGGACCTTCACCTTGAAATAGTGGTGTATGTTTGGTGAGATGGAAACATTTCCTTTTGGGATATTGATTTGAGCTTCACTTTCTTAGGAATGAATGTTGAATGTTTGGCAGCCATTTTGTAGTAGTTGTTGTTGTTGCATTCATGACTATGATTGTCATTGATGTCAACATAGTGATCTTTTGGAGACTTGCAGAGAAGAAGATAGTGTTTGGCTTAGGGCAGGTGGGACATTGTAGTTGGAGCTATGTGATGTTAAGGATATACTCTTTGATATGTTATATGTTTATGGTTAAGAGTGCAGATAGTAGTTCATTTATTCATGGAAGTTATGAGCATTTTGGTGGAAGCAGTATTTAGGTAGTGTTCCTAAGTAGCGGTTCGTGGAAATTGGATGATATCTCCTAATCGGGATGGAATCTAGTTTTTCACAGTTAAAGGTAAGTTGAAGACACATTGATAGTGATTTGGATGATAGCACAAACTTCGAGGTCACACGAGTAAAGAATTATTGTAATTGAAAGCTGACAGTTTTGTGTAATTTTGATGTAGCATGTGGAAACTTTTATTTTGTAATTGGATGCTGACTCATTTGTAATTACTTGAGTGTGCTATAAAGGAAGGAATGTTTTTCCTTATTGTAATATGGTTGGATGTGATGATGTATGCATGAAGTGAAGAAAAGAGCTAGCGAATTGTGAGAGTGAAATTGTGAAAGAAGACATGTGAGGTACAAAGATCTGGTGTAGCAAAGAGTGTGGTTTGGCATAGTAAGAGAGGAGGTAACATATTTGATATTATTATATTGAATAATCTAGAGATCAGTTGGATAGTGTGTTCAGTGATCTTGCCATTGAAGTTGTTTGGGTAGTGGGTCCTTCTGTCTTCCATAACTCTTAACAAGGTTAGAATATTTTAACAGGAATTCAAAATCTCCTAACAGGGATTCATATGTACTGAATGTATTTCATAAGACTCCTAAAAGTGTCCATCCTTTCACAAAGAATATTCATATTAGTGCATCTTTTGTGGGCATCATTCCAACCCGGGTTTACTCTTTGATCAAGAGGTTCCCTAGTCAACATATCTTGTGTCATTGTGTTATTGTGTATGAATATCTTTCTATGGTTGGTAATTATATTGCTTACATGGTTAAATGTTGTTGAAGTTGATAAAATTTATAATTGTCAAATAATTGATTCACCCCCCCCCCTCTCTCAGTTATCTTGGTGGAATTTACTTTCTAACAATTGGTATCAGAGTAGCAGGTCCTTGAAAGAGAAGTTTAATAGCTTAAGGAGATCCATGGTGAATTTTAGGAAAGAAAGCCCTAAGTTTGATGGAGTAAATTTTGACAGCTGGAAAGAAAAGATGAAGACACATCTACTATGTTTAGGAATAGGTTATTGGTTGATTACAAAGAATGATAAGACTATCATTGAAGAGGAAAATCCTGAGACATGTACTAGTGATGAGAGAGATCTATTCATGTGTAACATACTTGCAAGAGAAGCAATTTTGACAGCCCTTCCAGAGAATGAGTACAGTCAGGTAAAATGTTTGAAAAAATCTTATGAAATTTGGAAATATTTACACTCTACTTTTGAAGGTGATGAACATGCAAAGAAAGTTAGATTACATAATTGGATATGTGCATTTGAAGATATAAGAATGATGGAAGATGAATTTGTTAGAAGCTATATTGGTAGAATGTTAAAAATTGTTGCAGGCATAAAATCTTGTGGAGGAACAAAGATAGAGAATGAAGTGATATGGAAAATTTTGAGGACATTGACTCTTTCATTTAAGAAGACAACACAAATGATTGAACAAGTTATACCTTGTACTTCAAACTTTACAAGAGAGACTCTTCTTGGAATATTGGAAGTAGTAGAAATGAACTTGAGGTTATCATGAGACTTTCCTAGAATGGAGATAGCATTCAGTGCCCTTAGTGTTAACCCTACTTTGTCAAGAAGCATCAGTGTGAGTGGAGATTATGCTGGCAGTAATAGATCTACAAATGAAGAAGACAGGAAGATTGAAGAAGGTACAGAGACAATTTCAAGCCTAGAAGATCTAAGGAATGTTATTATGCTAATGGTGAAGATCACAAAACTAGTATAGAAAGAACTCTAAGTGAAAGTGATACTAAGAATAATGACGACATAGGATTTGTAGCAATTAAAGAAGAAAATCCTGAAACTAATGTTAAGGAAGAAAAAGCCCTAGTTTCTCAAGTTGAAAATAAAGCTGATTGGATTATAGATAGTGGTTGTTCACATCATATGACTGGAGACATGAAAAATTTCATAAAGTTTAACAATTATGATGGAGTTGTTAGAGTTGGAAATAATGCACCTTGTTTGATTAAAGGTATAGGATATATTACTCTTGATGGAAAGACTAATACTGATGATGTTTATTTTTTGGATGGATTGAAACATAATCTTTTAAGTGTTGGACAGTTAGTTGATAAGGGATATCAAGTTTGGTTTACTGAGAAAACTTGTGTGATAAAGGATAAAGATGGAAATTTGATTGGAACTGGATCTAGAACTAGAGGTAATATATTTCAGTTGAATCCTACTGAGATGACATGTTTGATTACTAAGATTGATGATATTTGGTTATGGAATAGAAGGTTTTGTCATATAAACTTTGATAACATTGTGAAAGTGAGTGCTACACTTGCAGTAAAGGATTTGCCTAAAATTATGAAGCCTACTAACATGATTTGCAAAGAATGTGTGATGGCTAACCAGAAGAGAAGTTCTTTTCATAGTAAGAAGTTTACATCTATAGAGAAGCTAGAGATTATTCATATAGACTTGAGTGGTCCTACTAGGACTAGAGGATTCTATGGAGAAAGGTATTTTATGATTCTTGTTGATGATTTTACAAGAATGATGTGGATTACATTTCTTAAAGAAAAGTTTGAAGCATTTGATAAGTTTAATATCATTAATAATATAGTTGAGAATGAATCTAGAATGAAGATTAAATGTTTGAGATCTAATAGAGGTTGAGAATTTACTTCTAGAGAGTTTAACACCTTTTGTGAAGTAAATGGCATTAAAAGATAGTTTTCAGCCCCTAGGACACTTGAACAAAATGGTATTGCAGAAAGAAGAAATAGATCAGTGACTGAAGCAGCAAGAGCTATGTTATTTGAGAATGATTTGGCAAAGATATTATGGAGAGAAGTAGTAAACAAATTAGTGTACATAATGAACAGAGTACAAATCAGAGCAGACATAGACAAGACACCCTATGAATTATGGTTTGGACATGCACCCTCAGTTAAGTATTTTAGAATTTTTGGAAGAAAATGTTGTATAAAGAGAGATGATGATATTGGAAAGTTTAACCCTAGAAGTGATGTAGGTATTTTTCTTGGATATTCTCTAAAGAGAAAAGCCTATAGATGTTACAATAAGAGAACTAAGACTATTGTTGAGAGTGCAAATGTTAAAGTTGATGAAAATTTCAAAATTCAAGAAAGAATGCTTTATTATGAATCAGATGGAGAAGCTCATCCTAAACCTAACACTGAAACTACTGAATTATTCTATGAGACTGACAGTGATTTGTTGAATGAAAGCCACAGTGAAGTCATTGAAGAACCGACACCTAAAGTGAGATCAAAGATAGTGACACCTAATAAGAATTTATCAAGAAATCATTCTATTGAGAAAATTATTGGAAGCATTAAAAGAGGAGTTCTAACTCGGAATAAGGTACAAGAAAAGTTATGTTTGATTTCTCAAATTGAACCTAAAACTACTAGTGAAGCTTGTGAAGATGAAAGTTGGATCAATGCTATGAAAGAAGAACTAGATCAAATTGAAAAGAACAAGACATGAGAATTGGTCCCCAGACCTAAAGATAAGAATGTTATTGGAACTAAATGGGTATTCAAAAACAAGATGAATGAACAAGGAGAAGTAGTAAGAAACAAAGCAAGATTGGTATGTAAGGGATACTCACAGCAAGAAGGAATTGACTATGAAGAAACTTTTGCACCTATAGCAAGAATTGAAGTAGTTAGAATGTTTTTGGCCTATGCAGCTTTTAAGAAATTCAAAGTATATCAGATGGATGGGAAGTCAGCATTTCTGAATGGAGAATTGGAAGAAGAAGTCTACATTGAGCAGCCTGAAGGTTTTCCTTTGACTCAAGAAGGAGACATGGTATGTAAACTAAAGAAAGCCTTATATGGACTAAAGAAAGCATCTAGAACTTGGTATGCAAAATTGGACAAGTATTTGTTAAAATTGGGATTTACAAAAGGAACAGCCGATAGCAATATATACACAAAAGAAATTGAAAATGGTTTGTTGATTATAGTTATTTTTGTTGATGACATTATTTTTGGAGGATAAGATGAAGCTAGTGACAACTTTGTTGATGAAATGAAGATAGAATTTGAAATAAGTGTGATTGGTGAAATGAAATACTTTTTGGGATTACAGATAACACAAAACAATGATGGTATCTTTGTAAGTCAGACAAAATACCTGAATGACTTGTTGAAAAGATTTGGAATGGAGAATTGTAAACTAGTTGGAACACCTATGGTAATTGGATATAAATTATGTAGCACAGATGAAACACCGATAGTTGAATGGAAAAAATATAGATCTACGATTGGAGGATTATAGTATTTGAGTCATACAAGACTTGATATAGCACATGCAGTTGGAATTGTAGCAAGATTTCAAGTTGAGCCTAGAGAATCACATTATGCAGTAGTAAAGAGGATACTGAGATATTTAAGAGGCACAATGGACTATGGATTGTGGTATGAAAAATATGATGATTTTACCCTATGTGCATATACAAATGTTGATTACAGAGGTAGGGTTGATGATAAAAAGAGTACCAATGATGGAGCATTTTTCCTTGGAGGAAGATTGGTTTCTTGGCTAAGAAAGAGGTAGAATTGTATTTCACATAGCACAGCAAAAGAAAAATATGTAGCAGCAACAAACAATTGTAACCAGATAATTTGGATGAAGCAAATGCTGAAAGATATTGGAATAAAGTTTGTTGAGCCTATTGTCATACATTGTGACAACACTAGCATAGTTAGTATGTCTAAGAATCTTGTATTACACTCTAAGACAAAGCATATAGAGATTAAGTATCATGTAGTAAGAGAGAAAGTTGCTGAGAAAGAAGTCAAACTTGAGTACATAAGCACCAAGGAGCAGATAGAAGACATATTTACAAAGCCTTTGCCTCAGGATACATTTGAGTATCTGAGAGGTATGCTTGGGGTTATGCCCCAACCTACTTTTGAGTAGTGATGCAGAATGTTGCATCCATCCAGTGGTATATGAGCCTTATCATTCTTCTAGACTAGATGTTGGTAGTTCCTCTATGGGGCAGTATGTGTATCTGAGCTGAGTCATGATGACTCTAGTGAATGTATTTTTTGAATAGTGTCTTTTGACATTGGAGTTGTTGTTGACATAATGATGAAATTTCTATCATTGATGAAGAGAACTTAAAGCATTTTTAGAGCAACAATGTTACAGTATTGGATTTTTGGAACATTGGATGTTTTTCATCTATGTTTCCATTGATGCCAATGGGGGAGATTTTTAGGAATTAATGTTTAATGTTTGGTAGTCATTCTGTAGTAGTTTTTGTTGCATTCATGACTGTGATTGTCATTGATGTCAACACAGTAATCTTCTGGAGACTTGCAGAGAAGCAAACAGTGTTTGGATTAGCGCACATGGGATATTATAGTTGGAGATATGTGATGATAAGGATATACTCTTTGATATGTTATATTTTTATGGTTAAGAGTGCAAAAATTAATTCATTTATTCATGGAAGTTATTAGCATTTTGGTGGAAGCAGTATTCAAGCAGTGTTCTTGAGTAGCAATTTGTGGAAATTGGATGATATCTCCTAATCAGGATGGAATTTGGTTTTTCACAGTTAAAGGGAAGTTGAAGACACATTGATAGTGATATGGATGATATCACAAACTTCAAGGTCACACAAGTGAAGAATTATTGTAATTGAAAGCTGATAGTTTTGTGTAATTTTGATGTAGCGTTTGGAAACTTTTATTTTGTAATTGGATGCTGACTCTTTTGTAATTACTTGAGTGTGGTATAAAGGAAGGAATATTTTTCCTTATTTTAATATGGTTGGATGTGATGATGTATGCATGAAGTGAAGAAAAGAGCTAGTGAATTGTGAGAGCGAAATTGTGAAAGAAGACATGTGAGGTACATAGATCTAAAGTTGAGAACTGGTGCAACAAAGAGTATATTTTGGCACATTAAGAGAGGAGGTAAAATATTTGATATTATTCTTTTGAATAATCTAGAGATTAGTTGGACAGTGTGTTCAGTGATCTTGCCATTGAAGCTATTTGGGCAGTGGGTCCTTCTGTCTTCCATAACTCTTAACAAGGTTAGAATCTTTTAACAAGGATTCAAAATCTCCTAATAGGGATTCATATGTACTAAATGTATTTCATAAGACTCTAAATAAATTCCATTCTTTCACAAGGAATATTCATATTAGTGCATCTTTTGTGGGCATCTTTCCCACCAAGGTTTAATCTTTGATCAAGAGGTTCCCTAGTCAACATATCTTGTGTCATTGTGTTATTGTGTATGAATATCTTTCTATGGTTGGTAATTATATTTCTTACATGGTTAAATGTTTTTGAATTTGATAAAAGTTATAATTTTCAAATAACCGATTCACCCCCCCCCCCCACCCCCCCCTCCAAGTTATCTTGCTGGACTTTACTTTCTAACACACTTAGATCATCAAATCTTATAATACATATTTACTCAGCTGAATCTTAATGCTTGACAAAGGAGGTGGATGGATTTCCTTTGCAAGTATGAATTTGATGTTAATTACATCAAGGGTAAGGAGAATGTGGTTGGAGATGACTTGAGAAGGAGAGGTCACGAGCTTTCATCTATGACTTCTAGCACAGATTTGAGAGGACGTATTTTTTAGCACTTGCTTGAGGATATATTTTATTTAGAGGTTTTTTAGATGGTTCAGGGTTAGATACCCTTTGAGGGGAAGTTCTTAGATTATAACCTCAAGTTAGATGGTCTTCTTCATCATAGGTGATGCATTTATGTACCTTCTTTTGGTGGGTTGCATGACTTCACTGTTCTTGAGGCTCATAGAGCACCCTATGCAGTGCACCCTAGAGTCAAGAAGTTACATGAAGATTTAATGAAAATTTTCCATTGGCTAGGTATGAGTTTGCACATTTCTTAGATTGTAGCTATATTCTTGGAGTGTCATAGAGTTAAGGTGAAGAACTGCCATCGTGGTGGACTTCTTCAGCCACATGAGGTATCCAAGTGGAAGTGGGACATTATATCCACAAACTTTATTGTCAGTCTTCCTATGTCATCTCATTGTGACGATGCTATTATGGTGACAGTGGATAGGTTGACCAAGGTAGCCCACTTCTCATGCATTTGTACTACTTTCACAACACTTGATGTTGGCACTTCAAATTTTCCAAGCACAAGTTTCATACTTTTTTACAAATTTGAGGTATTCACTAGAAGAATTTTATTTGAAATGAATGGCTATAGAAAGATACTCCAAGTTCATTTACAAAATTGCCAAAATCTTCATTAAGGTCCAGAAAGCCCTAGTTTGAAATCATGTTTGAAAAACCCTAAATATTCCTTTCATTTTAGGAAAAAACCCTAGGTTGGCTTTTTGTTTTTCTAATTGAGCATTACTTTTTACAAGCCACATAAGTTTTTATAACACGTGTTTAATTTTTTCATCAGGTGGGGCCATTTTCCTAATGCTTTCTTTTACCTAGGCCAACATTTAATTTCCCCAAGTCTATGTCCCAATGACATTATTAAATTTCCCTAAGTCCTAATTGTTTTACCCCACTAAGGTTTTGGCATTGGATTAAGGCTTTAAATCTTCTTCTGATCCAAGGGTCATTCTATGACCGCGGATAATCTTTTTATCCATTGTGATCTTGCGATAGCTATTGATCTGGTTGACAAGTCAGCATAGCTGTCTGGTGGGACCTTTTCTTCTTATTAAGTCACAATCATCCAATGTAGAGGATCTAACAATGTATACATATTGGGCCCATTAATTAAGGGCTTTGAAGGACTGACAACTTGCAGATGATCAGACGATCATCATGTGATTGCAAGACAAGATTCATATATCGTGATCTTGTGACAACCATTGATCTTGTTTTAAACCATGGCATGTCATTGTGGGTCCAATCAAAGGAATACAGAGCATCGGTCATTGGATAAAATATCTAACGGTAGCAATATGTCCGACTATCAAGTGGGGCCTAAATGCTACAGTTTTAAGTTCACTGTTGATCTATTTTTATCGAATGGTTATCGTTTGATCATAAAGATAAGATTCATCCATCATGATCTTGAAAAAACCATTAACTCTTTCTTTAGTAAAGATCAATGATCAAGTTTTAAAGTTCGATCAAAACTAGTTTGAAAAATGTATTTTCCCGTTGAATGAAGAAAGTTCAAATTTGCAAAGAAGTTATGTCCAGATCGTGTGGAGTAAATTGCCAAAAGGTTAATGTTTGTGATCCTAATATATCATTGGTTATCTTATTTCCAAAAACACGAAGTTGTAGAATTTGTAGAAGCCTGGGTGAAGAAAATTACAGAGCTGGTTATGGTTTCTTGAGGAATTTTCTGACATTGGTTAGTATCTTGTGATTTTTTTCCCTTGTTAGTATATTTCTAGTTCTACTCTTAGTTTCTTTCATAATTATAAATAATTATAAACCCTAAAATGACACCAAGAAGATAATTGACTGGTAAAGTTGAATATAGTGAGAGGGGTGTGCATGAAGACCTTTTAGAATAGATTGATCAGTCAACCATTGATACAGTCAAGACAAAGGGTTTGATATTGTTGGTTCCTCAAACTCGACTTTATGCTTTCAAAGCAACCAATACATCTATAGGGTTTTAGGATGGGTTAGATCTACATATGGAATTCTACAATGATTGGACCAATTGTAGGGACAAGACTTCCCTCTGCACTTCTGGCTCTGCAAAACCAAGGAGGGTACTCCTAATCCAGTAATCAACTAGCCTTACTTTAATAATAATAGATTGGATTCAATAACAATAGATAAATGATAAGAAAATACTAAATGATGACCATTCATTCATTGATTCTCCATTATCATTAGGTGAAATACTACTCTGTAAGTCATTATACTTAAAGAATCTTGATGGATTTATATCAAAATATTAGGAATACACATAGAACCTTTTAAACAGTAATTTATGTAGAAAAAAATCCACTACTAGCCAACACCTTATCCATTGGGAAACACCTTTACTGCAAGATTATTATACATAAACACATATATTAAACTTTCAATAGCCTTGCCCTTTGAAAATGCTATCACCCTATGGTGGATTTTATCAAAGGAAATCCTAGATTCATACTACTTAATCATATCCTTATGTAACACTTAAATAATTTATGCCATGTCTAAAGCTTATTTAATCTTATCCTAAATCAGAGCTAAAGAACACAAACATACACACAAAGAGTATCTATGCAATGAATTTCAACAATTCATAACTCAAGGAGAGATACACACAAGAGAGATGTGAACTTTGGATCTTATTCAAATTCTATATCAATATCATGCATACAAAATGCTTTAAAATGCTAACTATCTGGATTTAACTTGAACCAACAATATTGCTTTCTTAAAAAAATATGCCTAATACAGTCTACAGTATCCTAGACTCAAAACTCATCAGTAAGAATGCTCAAGTTTTGGTCCCTACCAAATGATCCTGGTAATCCTTTTATAGAAACAAGGATTTCATACAAGCTTTGGATCTTTCTTACAAAAGACAAGAAGAGTTTTCCATATAAGACAAAAAAGGCAAATATAACACCTTCTTGTTACACTTTTACAAAATACTTGCAAAGATGAGCGCCAAAAATTTGCAACAAGTCCCAAGGTCAGTTCAACTTCTGCCAGGTGTAGAATCTGTGCTTTCTTCAACTGTCTAATGCCTTTACAATATTTTCTTGCTTTTAAGGAGTTGGGGCACTACCACTTGTTGCCTCCTTAGTTGATGTTTCTTCTTCTCTGGCATCTTCCATAGGATATGTTGTCTCCCAAGATGCATAGGTTTCTTCACTTGGCCATTGGAAAGTTAGAACTTCATCCCTCTTTGGTTGTAATTTGTTCCAATCAAAAACCACTTGGTAAACCTCACTCAACACTTTAGCAAAGTGTAATCTGGCATCCTACAGTAATTCAATTATTTGTACAAAAGGAGTATTATCTTTTGTACCCAAAATCATGTCCATTTTATTTGAAACCTCCCCATCAATTTGTTCTAACCATTGATCCCTATATTTTATAGTTCCATTTGCCTTAATGAGACCTGGGAACACTTGAAAACTATCTTGAAAATATCATACCCTTAAGATCTCTGCCTTTCTTTTTACACCATCCCTATTCAATTCAAAATAAAAAAGGGTTTTAACAAATTTGTAAGTATTTGTTAATTGAAAATCTATAGTATTTTGATCTTTAATCAAATCAAAGAAAGACTTCAACTTATTCTCTCTACAAACCCATTTATCCAAAATTGGGCTTACAGTAGCTATCTCTTTCTTAAATGAGATCAAAATGTCAGATAGTTGCTTAGCAACTTTGTAAACCTCTCCTGGTTTTACTTTAGCAACAAAATGTAGGATTGTGTCCTTTATTCTCTTTTCATATCTTTGTTTCTCCCTTTTCTCTATGTCATCATCACCTATAGAAGGGGGAAGAAGGGAGATGGGGTATTCAATGATAGGGCTTGAAGAAGAAAGTCTAGCAGTGGAAGAAGAAATTTGCAATTGTCCTAATACTTGAATTGGGACTTACTCATGTAACATCTTCTTCAAGTCTGCAATTAAAGTATCCTTTTCATATATGCTCTTCCTTAGCTCCCCATAAGCCTTCAACACTATCTCCAATCTCAGTGTGAGTTCCTCCTTTTCCTTAGCCTCCTTTTCTACCACCCTTTGTGTCAGTTGAGCTATTGCTACCACCATGCCTAATGCCTCAACTATAGAAGTGTCTGTGACCCTTTTAACTATCAGGCTACCAATGAGATCACCCCTAGTAATCTACTTTCCTTTATTATCATCATTCTTTTTTAGGGACCACATAACCAAAGCCTGATGGTCATTGCTGAAAGTGACCCCCTTAATGACCTGTTCTACCTCCTCCCTTGTCCTATGAATGGGTGTAGTCTATTTTCTGATAGCATCTAGGACCATTGCATTAGCTATATCCTATTCTAAATGGATAAGAACTCCTGAGTTTCTTACCAAGTCTCTCCCCTATTTTGGGGTAACTTTCTCAAACTTATCTATCATTTCTTTCCTCACCTCATCCTGTATGATTTTGAGATCCTTATCTAGATTCTACTCATGCCTATTTTCAAAAGTTTCTTCAACTTGACTGATGTTTAATCTCCATAAGAATTGTATAAGTTCTCTAGCCTTCACAAAGGCATCATCAGCTAAAAATTCATCATAGGCTTGTTTGATTATAGGGTCTAATTCAATACCTGCCATCTCTCCCACTGTCAGACCTAGTTCAAGTTCTTTTGGTGGCTCTGGCACTCCCTCATTTATTTCCTCATAGGTCATTAAAATCTTACCTAGAGCTCCCATCTATTGGACCTGATCTATGACCTCTTGATCATCCATGATATTCAAAGGTGATTGGGAAGGAGAGTAAATTTCCTCAACATGTTGAGGCCTCTCCTCTATCTTTTGTTTCTTGGCAGGAGGTGGGGAATCAGGGACATCTTCAACAGGTTGATTTTGACGTGAATCTAGAATCTCCACAACCTCTTTGTATTTCTCTACTTGCTATGATGTGGAAGGGATATCCTCCTTCTGTGTTTGTTTTTTCTTGTCTGGTTCTAGTACTTTCACATTGTAACCAATTCTCTTCTCCACCATGTATCTACCCGGGGGTAAAACCTTTGCAAATATAAGCTTGCTCAATAGTGATTTATCCCTCTCTAGGTTCCCATTCATGGCTTTCTCCTTCTTTTCATTTATGGTTTGATAGATCTCCTCAAAATTTTCCATGAGAGTATCTATCTTTTTTACCCATGGGATTTATGCTCTTTAAGGGATCATATCCCTGATCAAATTGCTGGACAAACTCCAAGGTTTTCTTATACACCAGCCACTTTTCTTTTCTAATTTCCCACTCTTGTATAATAGGGATATTTATGATAATATCCTCAGGGTAATTAAAAACATGATTTATCAAAGAGAACCTGACCTTTATTTTAAACATCTCATTGTAAAACCCTTTTGGGTCTATTTTCCTAACAACTGAAGAAGCCATGTGGTATGGTGCCAAAAATTGATTTATATGAAGCCACCCCCCTTTTGTGATTAAAAATTGATGTGCAATTGTAATATTTGGGAACAGAGTTCCTCTACCCTTTCCTGATAAAGTGCTCTCTTCAATGTCTCCTAGTTGTCTAATAAATTATACAATACCAATCCTGAGAGGGACTTGATATGGTATAATGAATGGAGCTCCCTTGAAACCATACAATCTGATAATAGTAGAAACAAGGCAAAAAATAAAATCCCCCCAGTTATGCACAATTTTAAGATCCTGGGCAAACTGCTTTGGCCTGACAAGTTCTTTTAAGGCAGTTGGGATTCTTGGGTTCTCAAGGACAAATAATTTCCTCAACCTAGCTTCAAAGCATCTATCAAAATTGATGAGACTATGTTCATTTCTATCTCACATCATGGTAAGGCTCCACATTTGGATTGGCATGTCTTCACCATCCTTTTGTTTTAACAAATCCATTTCCTTCTCAAAGTAGCTTGCACCCTTAAATAGGAACATGTTAGAATTAATCTTTCCTTGGTGTTTTATTATAAACCAAGGTATTTTATTTTCCTATGTAAGTAGGAGATTCCTTTAGAATCCCTACATGTTATTTTGTCCTCTTCTTCCATGTGTGAGGACATATTTTATTTCTTGTATTTTCTTTTTCTTAGATTCCTCCTTAAGAGGAAATAGCACAAGTGGCACACACATTATGAATGTGGTTCACATGCACATGGGAGTTACATTCAACTCCTTTCCTCTCATCCCTTCTTAAGAGATGCTTCTCTTCTCTTTTCTCAAGGCATTCTCTAGCAACACATAGTTTCTCATTCTCATTCTCTTGAAGCATTGTATGAGCATTTCGCTCTCATTTTCTTTCTCTCTCTCTCTGGCTTTTTGGCCCATTCATAATAATACCATGGGGTTTTTTTATGCTTTTCCCCCTTCAAAAATATTGTCTCATATTGGATGGTGAATGCTTCTAGTTTTTGTTTATCTCATGGTATGCTTTTCCTCACACTTTGCTCATTAGATTAAACTAGATCTTTTGCTCTTTCTTATCATTTTCTACATGGTATCAGAGCAGGTGTTTAATCTTTGTTTGAGTGTACAGGTGGAGGATTTACCATTCTTTGAAGAACTCCATTTAGAGAGTTTTGAGAGAGTTTTATTTGGTTACTAACATCTTTGTGTTGCAGGTTGCTCTTCAAATATTTGGGAAAAATTTCCCCTCTCTTTTTTATTATTCTATTTATTTGTTTAGAAGAAAAAATCCTCTCCTTGTATTTTTTTAATTGTAGAATATATATATATTTTTCCTTATTCTTGTTCTTAATTTTAAAACAATCATATAAATTCTTTTTTTTAATATTTTATCTTTTTTTAAAAATATTTATTCAAATTCTTTATTTTGAAATATATATATAAATATACTTTTAATAAAAATATATATATTATAATAATAAAAATACTATATATAATAAGCTTTTCAAAACTTTAATCATTATTTTTTATCTTCCGCCCCACTCGCGCTTTTCAAGTCTTTTATTCTTTATCTTACCGACCGCCCGTACGTTACTTTTTGGCGGCCGATTCCTCCCTTTTCGTTCAAATTAACCGTTTCATCTTTTTTAAGTGTTTTTTCATTCCTTTTTGGGGCCCGAGTGTTTTTATTCCACCCGCTCTCCCCTTTCTCCGGCGTCGTGCGGTGTCAGCGGTTTTTTTTTTTGCGGCACGTTTAAAGTTTTTCCCGCTGCCATTCTTCCCTTGCCCCGCCACCGGCGCCTTTCCTCCATCCTCGGCAGTTCCCGGCGTCGGCCTTTTCTCGGCGTGCATTTTCTGTCATTTTTTTAAAGCATTTTTTGAGTTTTCATTTTTTTCCTTATCCGAGCTTTTCTTTAGCAGAAGCGTTTCTATTTTCAATTTTTTTCCCGTCCTTCACCGCTCTGACACCTAACCCGCGCGTTGTCAGTCGACACTTTTTTTCAGTTCGTGAGCTTTCTTTTTTATGTTCATTTTTCTGTCAGCGGTTTCTAAATTTTACCCAAACGTTTCTTGCAGTTTCCTTTTTTTCCTCGTCGTTCTCTTTTTAGTCTGTCCGTTTGTCATTATCTCTGCATCTTTTTTGTCTTCGGCCTTCTTTGTTGTCTTCGGCCGTTGGTTGTTTTTATCAGTTTTTGCCTCTTTTTTCATCTTACCTGCTCGCTCCTTTCTCTCATTATTCTTAGCTCGTTATTTGCACTCAAACCCGCTCCTCTCTGCTCTGCGCTTTCTTTATTTCAAACCCTTCTGCGTGTTTGTTTTTCCCCAGGTTACTTCTCGGGCTCTCTATTTTTTTCTTCTTCGGCATCCGCGCCCGCCATCCATCTCTTTATTCCCTGCGCCGTTCAATCTTCCTTTCTCTGCTACGGGACACAGTCGTCAAGGTAAGCTCAGGTACATTTTTTTTTGCATTGTTGTTTTGTATATATTTCATTTATTTAGCCTTATACTTAGTTTATTTAGTTTTTACATTTCATTTTTTTTTATAAGTTTATTATAAGTTTTATTTACAAAATTTTTTATAGAGATTTGTTTTCAATTTATATAGTTTTATATTTATAGTTTTTACAAAGTTTTATATAGTGTTCAGTTTAGAATATTACTTCTATATATTCTTTTTAATAGCATCTTTTTTATATTTTTTTCTAACCCCATTTGTGCATGCAGGAATTTTTTTTCAAAGTATTGTTTGCATACACGTTTTTTTCTAACCTTTTGCAGGGGTAGTTTTTTTGTCGATCTGGTTCTCGTGTCCATTTCTTTATAGTTTTTTTAACACTTTTTCTCACAGGAATTGTTTCTCTAACAACTTTGCATGAAGGTTCCTTTTTCTTTGGTCTAACATTTTGTGCAGTTTTTTTGCTTTTTCTGTCCTAACCTCTGTTGCATGCAATTTTTTTTCATCATCTAACCTATTTTTGCAGAATCATACTTCTCTTTGCAGGATCTAACCCTTTTGCAGGGACTTAATTTTTTTTTCTAACCTTTTTTTTTCTATCAGATTAATCTATTTCATTTTCATTTAATCCTGGTTAATTAACCTTTTTTTACTCTTCAAATTCATTTGATTCAGTTAGTAATCTTATCTATCTCATTTTGGTTAATTAACTTGTTAGTTTAATCATTTTCCTCTAATCTCTTTCATTCATTAATTTGTTTATTTAATCCAATAATTTTAATAATCTGGTTTAAATTAATCTCACACTTAATTCTAACTGCTTTTTTCACATTCGAGTTAATTAATCATTTCGGTTAATTAATCACCTTTCATCTATCTGTAATCTACTTTTGTTTTTTGTTCAAAGTTATCTTACTTTTAAAGCAATCTGTATCATTCATTACCTTTGGTTAAATTACCTTGCATGTTAAGTTAATTAATTTTTTATAATCAGGTCCTACTTCTCTAATTGTTATTTTAATTCTACTCTTTTTTTAATTAATCTATATTATTTTATGGCACCCCTCTCAGATTTTGCATGCAAGTACTTTGCATGTCAGAATCTGCCATTTAGGGTGCTCAGTTTATTTAAGCTTGTGTGTACGTTGTTCTGTAATCATGTCGACTTTAATGCCAGAAATTAAATTAACAAGTTCTAATTATCATGCTTGGGCTGTTCATATGGCGTTTATTTTTCATTTTAGACATCTTTATGATATTGTTACTAATGCCTCTCCCAAACCAGCCTCTACTACCTCTCAAGCTGACCAGGATAACTGGAAAGCTAAAAATGAGGAAGGATTAGGGTTGATTGGTATATCTTTAAATCCTGAATTGTATGTTTTAATCTCTGCTTGTGATGAAGCCCATGAGGCTTGGAATATCCTTAAGAATACTTATGATAGTGCAGATGAAGCTAGAAAGATTCAACTTCAAGATCAGTTAGAAGATCTTAGATATTCTGATTTTAATTCGGTTGATGATTTTTTGTTGAAATTTGATTCTATCCGTTCTTTTCTTTCTGGTCTTAATGTTACATTATCTGATATTCGCATTATTCAAATTATAATTAGGAAATGTTTACCACGTCAATTTCAACAATTTATTACAAACATTTACTCTCAGTTAGCAATTCCATCTTTAGCTAATCAACTTACTTATTCTATTTTTCAAACCATGTTAAGGCAAGAGGAAGCAAAATTAATTCAGTTTGGTATACTTAGAGTTAATGATTTGGCTTATGTTTCTAAAACTCAAAATAGACCTAATAATACTAATCACAATAATCAAACTAATCAACAATCTAACAACAATAATTCTAGACAACACTCTAATAATAATTACAACTCTAGGACTTCAAACACTGTTAACAATAATCAATCTAATAACTTCACCAGAAGATCACATTGCACTTACTGTGGTAAAGATGGCCACATAACTCAAAACTATTTTAAGAAACAAAGGGATCAATCCTCTAATCAAAATAATTCTGTTTAAAAATCAAATGGACCTCAAACACGTCATGCTTTTACTATTAGTTTTAATCCTGTTAAACCTCTTGAATGGATTATTGATAGTGGTGCATCTCAACATGTTACTTCTGATAAAATTGTTTTTGATTTTATTGAACCTGATACATCTAACATTCCAATTCAATTAGCTAATCATGATAGTTGCAAAGTTGAAGGTATTGGAGATGTGTCTGTTCCAAATGGTAAATTGCATAATGTTCTTTATGTGCCTGAATTGAAGACTAATTTGATTTCTGTTCCTCAACTCTGTCAAGAATATAAGATTGAATTTCATAAAAATGATTGTCATATTATTGACCCTAAGACCGATCATATTGTTGCAAATGCAAAGTTAGGTCAAGATAATCTCTTTAAGTTTTATTCTTTTGCTTCATCCAGACATTCTTTGCATGCTAATATTGATTTTAACATATGGCATGAACGCTTAGGTCATTTAAATTCTGATTACATTACTTTAATGCAAAAGGAAAACATGGTTCTTGGATTGCCTAAATTTTCTCCTGCTAAGTTTATCTGCAATGGTTGTATGGGTGGAAAAATGCATAGAGAACCTTTTCCTCATGCTTCATCTTGGCGTGCTAGTAATAAACTTGTTCTTATTCATAGTGATTTTCTAGGACCTATGGAACATACTTCAATTCAAGGTTCTAAGTATGCTTTAACCTTTGTTGATGATTTCTCACGTAGAACTTGGATCTATTTTCTGCATAGTAAAGATCAAGTGCTTGCAACTTTTCTGAATTTCATGTTTATGTGGAAAGACAAAGTGGTTGCAAAATTCAAATTCTTAGAATAGATAATGGTGCTGAATATATTAATCATTATTTTCATTCTTACTTAAAGTCATTTGGTATAAAACATGAATGTACTGTTCCTTATACACCAGAACAGAATGGTGTGACAGAACGTAAGCATAGGACTATAGTTGAAATGGCTAGATGTCTTTTGCATGCTAAAAATATGGATTGTAAATTTTGGGCTGAAGCTATGGCTTGTGCAACTTATCTTCTTAATAGAACTCCTACTAAAGCTTTACAAAATAAAACACCTGAAGAAGCTTGGTCAGGTAGAAAACCAAACTTAGCTCATTTAAGGATTTTTGGTTCAATTGCTTATGTTCATACTCCAAAATAGAAAAGGAAAAAACTGGACCCTAAATCCACACCACATATCTTTGTTGGTTATGATGAAAATATTAAACGTTATAGAGTTTACAATCCTCAATCTAACAAAGTTCATGTTGCTAGAGATGTATGTATTGCTGAAAATGGTGTTCATGACTGTTCTCAAGTTCAAGATTTTGATTTTGATAAAGGTCAAATTGTTCTTGTGGAGGACCAACCTCCTTCTCTAAACCCTACTCAAAATGAATTTGTTTCTATTTCTTTAAATATTAAAAATGCAGAAAATGACATTAATGAAACTGTTCTTTCAACTCCTCATGGTTCTAATGTTACTCCTGATTGTCCTAGTAGTGAATTTGTTAATTCAAAACATCATCCTAAATGGTTCAAAAAATTGGTTAATGATACTGATGATTACATTACTAGAATGGGAGGACTTAAACCTAGAAGAATAAACTACTGCAATTATGCTTTGATGTCTAAAGTTATGAACTCTCAAGATCCTCAAACTTTTAATGAAGCTAAAACTCAACCACATTGGCAAACTGCTATGCAAGAAGAATATGACACTTTGATTGCTAATAACACTTGGGATCTTGTTCCCTTACCTCAAGGTAAAAATTCAGTTTCATGTAAATGGTTGTATAAAACTAAGGTTAATTCTGATAATGAAATAACTAAATATAAAGCTCGATTAGTTGCTAGAGGATTTTCTCAAGTTGAAGGTTTAGATTATACTGAAACTTTTGCTCCAGTAGCTAAAATGCCTACTATCAAAGTAATTCTTGCTTTAGCTGCTAAAATACATTGGCCTATTCACCAAATGGATGTTAAAAGTGCTTTTCTTAATGGATATTTGCATGAAGAAATTTACATGGGACAACCACCAGGTTTTATTCAAACAGGTAATGAAAATCTTGTGTGCAAACTTAATAAATCAATTTATGGCTTAAAACAATCTCCTAGGGAATGGTATTCTAAGATTAATGCTTTCTTTCTTTCTCAAGGTTATCAAAGAAGTCAAAATGATCCTAACCTTTACATTAAGCATTGTGATGGTGAAATTATCATTATTATCTTATATGTAGATGATCTTATTCTTACTTCTAGTTCCACACCTTTGATTTCAGACATTAAGTTTCAACTTAATCACACATTTCAAATGACTGATTTAGGAATTTTACATTATTTTTTAGGAATGCAATTTTGGCAAACAGAAAATGGTATTTATGTTTCTCAAACTAAATATGCTCAAGATTTATTACATAGATTTGATTTGATTAATGCTAATGTTGTTTCCATACCTTTTGATTTAGGTACTAAATTAGAAGTTGATACTATGACTCCTTATGTTGATGCTACTTATTATAGATAGCTAGTAGGAAGTTTAATTTATTTAACTCTTACTAGACCTGATATTTCTTTTAGTGTTGGATTAGTCTCTAGATTTATGTCCAAACCTCAACAAACTCATTTGAAAGCTGCAAAAAGAATCTTAAGGTACATAAAAGGTACTTCATAGTATGCTTTATATTTTGATAATACTGCTGATTTTAGACTTAAAGGTTATACTGATTCAGATCTAGGGGGAGATCCCAATGATGGGAAATCCACTAGTGGTTATTTTTTTCTTCTTGGTTTAGGTGCAATTTCATGGAAAAGTAAAAAGAAACAATTTGTTTCTCTATGTTCTACTGAAGTAGAATATAAAGGCTGTACTACAGTAGCAAAAGAAGCTCTTTGGCTTAGAAGATTACTTGTAGATTTGGGTCTACCTCAAGAGGAACCTACACCTTTGTTTTGTGATAACCAAAGTGCAATAGCTCTAGCAAAGAATCCAGTTTACCATGCAAGATCCAAGCACATTGCTCTTCATCATCACTTAATTAGAGAACACATTCACAACCAGCAAGTCTCTCTTCTTTTTTGCCCAGGACAACATCAAGTTGCTGACATTCTCACAAAGCCTCTTCCAAGAGAAAAGTTTGAAATTCATTGTAAAAATATGGGTTTGATACCCTTTGATTGTAAACCCCCAAGTAAAGATTAAAGGGGGGTGTTAGAATTAATCTTTCCTTGGTGTTTTATTATAAACCAAGGTATTTTATTTTCCTATGTAAGTAGGAGATTCCTTTAGAATCCCTACATGTTATTTTGTCCTCTTCTTCCATGTGTGAGGACATATTTTATTTCTTTTATTTTCTTTTTCTTAGATTCCTCCTTAAGAGGAAATAGCACAAGTGGCACACACATTATGAATGTGGTTCACATGCACATGGGAGTTACATTCAACTCCTTTCCTCTCATCCCTTCTTAAGAGATGCTTCTCTTCTCTTTTCTCAAGGCATTCTCTAGCAACACATAGTTTCTCATTCTCATTCTCTTGAAGCATTGTATGAGCATTTTGCTCTCATTTTCTTTCTCTCTCTCTCTTAGGCTTTTTGGCCCATTCATAATAATATCACGGGGGTTTTTTTACGCTTTTCCCCCTTCAAAAATATTGTCTCATATTGGATGGTGAATGCTTCTAGTTTTTGTTTATCTCATGGTATGCTTTTCCTCACACTTTGCTCATTAGATTAAACTAGATCTTTTGCTCTTTCTTATCATTTTCTACAGAACATATACATCATAAAGGAATACCAGTAGAATGGTTTGCCAACTTTGTTTTTTTGGATTCCTACTAATCCATTGTGAATCAAATTAGTGATGTAAGGGGCATAATCAAAAGTGACTGATAGATATGGATGTAAAATCTAAACCATCATGTACATAAAATGTACATGCATTCTGTCCTCCACATCTTCTCCAAAGACTTGCCACAATGACCAATATGCACCTCTTGCTCTTAAGTTAAAATAATATATTTTGAAGGATTCTTATGTGTTTGGTCCTATAGTAATCATTTTGCCATTTTTTTCACAAAACTCCTTTACAGGACCACCTCTGAGATAATCCCTTTGTGCATTATATACTTGGTTCAACTCTTCAAAATTAATTTTCTCTAGGTTATTGGAGGGCTCACTTAGCTTAAAAACCCTTCTAATTTCTTCAGTAGAGATCTTCATCAATAATTGTCCTTTAGCATCCCTAATTTCATTAGTGATTGGGTCATAGTTCTTTGCAACTTGAATCATTAAGTCTGCATCTAGGAAAATGTTGGGTACCACAAGCTTACCTAAGTAAAATTTCCATATGTTGCTATTAGGAGAAGGGGCATTCGTCTAACTAAACCCTACCTTGAATAATGCTAAACCGGTAATATCTAAAACACCACTTGCATTGAGTGTGCCAATCTTAGCATCCCTTATGTAATTCCCCATGTCGTACAATCCAACTGCTACCTTTACCCTAGGTTCCTTTGGCATCAATTGCTTGACCTTCACCGTATTAATTATTGAATTGGGTAACAACTGTAATAAATCCTCATGTAAACCCCTCTTACTGTAATCAATTTCACTAGATAATTCCTTTCTGGGTAGCATTTTAGGGTTTGCAAATTTTATACAATTTATGCAAAAGAAACATGACAAAATTATAATGCTTTTAATAGGAAAAGAATGTGCAGATATTCACCAACCTGTTCCTCAAATTTCTCAAGAAGTGACAACCAGTCTCTACAAATCTTCTCGCCCAAATTTCTACAAACTTCTTGCTTCTTGTGGTGTTTAAGAAAGTACAAATCTTTGATATATCTTCAATCAAAATCAGTCCTTTCATTAGTTTACTTCACACGATCAAGCCATTATTTTCTTGAGAAATTGAACTGTCATCCTTGAACGGGAAAATTGAATTTTACATCAACTATGTTTAAATTTGAATTTGGACCGTTGATCTTCTTTAAAAGATAATCTAATGGATGTTGCATGATCGCAAGGTTTGAAATAAATTTATGTGAACATGCGACAACCAATCGATCAATGTGCATCGATGTCAATCCTTTAATCATGTCACTCAAGACCCACTTGATAGTTTGGATTCATCTCCATTGTGTGATCCTCCATCGAATGATCACTATTATTTCCTATTTATGACTAGACATAAAGTAAGCCACCATGGCCTTGATACCAAATTGATGGCTGTTGCATGATCTCATGGCTTGAAAAGATTCAATGAAAACAAGTGACAACTGTTAGATCTTCCCTTCATTTTTGATAGCTTAAGTTTATGGCCCCACTTTGTTTCAACCAATCAGGAATGTCCATGCTGCAATATCCAGCAAGCGGACATGTAAAATGTTCTTACTAAGCACCAGTGTTACTAACATTTTCCACATCATCAAAAACCTTTTGACCAATCAACAATGGCCATGTGTATACACCTGACAATGGACCCACCTTTCTTTTTCACTTGGGAATAAAGTAACATCAATGACTGTCACATGATCACATGGCTTGAAAACATTCTATTAAAACAAGTGAATGTTAGGAATGGTAACACTGAGAGGAGGGGGTGAATCAGTGTTCACTATATTTAATCTTTTCACTTTAATATTTATACTGAACTTAAATGCTTAAGTAATGAATTAAATATTCACATAAACATGAAGAATGAAATCAACACATGACACCAATATGGTTACAGGGAAACCCAAATAGGTAAAAAGCCCGATGGGAATTGACACCCACTAATATTTTGTACTAGTGTTTTATGATCCTTGTTAGAAGATCCTTAACCCTGTTAGGAGTTGCATTACAATCCTTTAAGTACAATAGACCTTGTCAAGGGCCAGACCCTTTTAGGAGTCTTTTACAATAGTCCCCATTAGGGGAGTGGATGCACTATCCTAGAGCCCACTGCTCAAGTGATGAAGGCTACAACCTTCTGATCTCAGATACACAGTATATTTGCTAGATGAACTATCACTATGACACTGCTTGTCAGATCAGTTCCTTTGATGTGTTGATTCTTTGACCTCTTGCAAAGATCTAATACATCTTCTTGACTCTTCACATACTTTTTCTCTTCTTATCACAACTCTTTATCAACTTCCATGCCAAATACAATGGGTTCATCTTATATTTATACGCGCATACAAAATAAACAACTAGGTCGGCCCTTAGACCTATTACATACAATGCTTCCAAATGAATTGGCTTAAGAATTTTTACAATCAAACATATATATACATGTTGGGAACCTAATTACAATAGGCACATAGCCTTTAAAATGTTAGAATATAGATGCAACTCATAATGATAACTGTCGGCTGCTTACTCTGATCTTCACTAGCACACACTCATTGTACAACTTCAACTGACTGTATCTTTCTCATACTTGCACATCTGATCATGCACTCATAGACTAAGCATAAATATAGTCTAACCAACTTAACTTCCAGGGTGCATACCATAATTCTTCCATACGCATGTGCGCTTATGCTCTGAGCTGCAAGAACTTTGTACACTACCTAGTCTTCAATACTTAATCGATTGCTGATCTTCTCATCAAGTGCATGTTAGAATAACTGAGAGGGGGGTGAATTATTTATCCAGTGTCCCAATTCCAAATGTATAATTCAAAACAATTTCTTCACTTTCTGCTCATCGATAAGCAATAATAACTCTCACTGTCTGTGCCTTTACCGATTACTAGTCTAATACTAAACTATTTACCAATCAAATTTACCATGTAACATGCTAAGTATGATAACAAAAAAATATCACAATCAACACATAACACAAGAGATTTAATGTGGAAACCCTGTAAAGGGAAAAACCACCTGGGACCGACAACCCAAAATTGTTCACTCTTCTGAAGTGAAGTCGGTTAAGACCCAACCCTATTAAAGGTTACAAACACACTGTCAGGTGTGACCTTGTTAGAGGATTTTAAACTAGAAGTTATTATCCAACCAACATTCACTATGGGGTTGACAGGATAACAATGTTCATTCTATGAATGATACATCATAAGATTTTTAGAGTCCACTCGGTTAAGAGATTTAGATTGTATACAATGGTTAAATATGTAACAGTAAAATGACCTACCTTAATAAAACTTCAATTGCATATTACAGATCAATATTTAGTCCACACAAATTCTTCTGATCAATATTTCACTTCAGTTTCAATACTGTATCAACTTACTATCCATTGGTAATAGCTCTCTGTAGCTCGATAATTATTCTGCAGCTTGGTTCTCACTAACCAGTATGATTAGAATACATTAAAGCTTGTTCACATGAAATTCTTGTAGCTTCTTCTTCTCCTCAGCACATTACTAAAGAAATTTTGTTCTCTTATATATACAAGTAAATCATTTTCTTCTCCACCATCAGATTTTGCCACTTAATCACATTCATAGATTTTGCCGCTTAAAACTCTCTCGGTACTTTTGTCAATAGTATGTTTCAATCTACTTCGTTAGATCTTCTTTGAATTTTGTCAGCCATTGATCTGTGTAACAAACATTATCTGTTACCTCGATGTTATACTCTTGCCAGCTCATTATTCCTATCAACTTAAACTAATCATTTAATTCATTCTGTTTTGCCTGGTTAACAAAGAATGCATCGGTGAACACTGATCAGTTAATACTATGGTCGGTATACACTATACTCCGTCGGTGTATACTAGAAATGCTTCATTTACCAATAGCATTTCTTTGTGTCTTTCAGCTCTATACTTCATTATAGATGAATGCAACATAATAAAGTCAATATCATCAAGTCATAGACTCATCAATAAGTTACTCAATGTGTTTCTTATCCTCATCTATCATGTACATCTTTCCTCATGTAGAATTATTTTTTCTTCATCTCTTTTCCACTTTTCTTCAGATGTCTCAGTGTAGTAACTTAGCAACTTCTCAGTGATCTTACAATCACAGATCCTTTAATCAAATTCTAAATCAGTTCTAGTCCAACAATCTCTCCCTTTGGCATTGATGGAAACTCAAGTAATATAAAATGTACCATACACATACCAAACATACATTCTACAACTTTGTAAACAAATGTTGTAAGTTAAATAGACTTAATATGTTTAATCACTACGTTAATGAACTAGAATTAAGTAATACAACTTTACCTTTCTGTAGTTGTGATCTTTTTAGTTTAGTTCTCCTATTCCTGCTTCTATTCTTTGTAACTGATCTTCAGTACCTTGTCTCATTCAGATTGTCTCTCCCTTAGATAATTGTCGCCGGTGCTTGTTCCGTTTCATATTTGGTTTTTTTTAGTTTCTCTCTCCCATTTTCATTTCATATTGTTTATCTCTCCCTTTGACAACAATGCCAAAGAAACAAATAAAAAAATAGCTCTGCAGTAGCCAAGTAACTCTCTGTGGTGTTCAATACTTCCTCTGTATCTCTGTATACTGATTTCTCAATGGTTTAAGTTATCAAACTTAATCACAACCTTGAACAAGATTCAAAGTGTGAACTATGTTGCATCAACATGAATGATCTTCTGATAGAAGTAGGTTGATGCAACAACCAGATCACCTTAGTGACTGATAGATAGGGGGCGGACCCCAAGTCTAGTCCTCAAGTATTCAAATGTGTCCTTCGGTATGGGCTTTGTAAAAATATCTGCAAGTTGTTCTTTAGATGTGACAAATTCCAAATTTACTTGCTTCTCTTGCACTTGTTCTCTTAAGTACTGATACTTAATAGATATATGCTTTGTCTTAGAGTGCATCACAGGATTCTTTGAAATATTAATTGCACTAGTGTTGTCACAATATATAATCACCGGGTCAGTGATTACCTCATTCATTCCTTCCAACACTTGTTTAATATATGCAATGTTTGAATAGTTAGTAGTAGCAGTAACATACTTTTCTTCAGCTGTAGACTGAGAATACAAGCCTACTTTTTACTTGTCCAGGTTACAAGTCTTTCACCAAAGAAAAATGCTCCTCAAGTGGTTCTTTTTCTATCATCCACATTTCCAACCCAATCAGTATTGATGTAAACTTTTAGTTCAAACTTCCCTCCCTTAGAATACCATAATCCATAATTTTCTATTTTCTTCAAGTATCTTAAGATCCTTTTTGTAGCTATCATGTGTGATTCTCTAGGATTAGCAGAAAATCTTGCAACAATTCCTACAACATGTGCTATATCTGGCCTATTGTGAACTACGTACATTAACTTACCAATCATAGATCAGTAAAGTGTCTAATTTACCTCAGTAGTTTCATCCTCCTTTGTCAATTTGCATCTAGTAGCCATCGGTGTTCCTATAGGTTTAGCATGCTACATCTTCCATGCCAAATGTCTTTAGTACATCCTTTATGTATTTAGATTGTGTGATGAATATCCCATCACTCTGCTGAATCACTTGTAGTCCAAGAAAGAACTTAATCTCTCTGAACATTGACATTTCAAATTCCTTTTGCATTTCATTAGTAAATGCCTTGTAGACAAGATCTGAGCCTCCAAAGATAATGTCATCAAAAAATATTTTAGCAATGATAATAGTGTCATCAGTATCACCTTTCACATACAGATTGTTGTTTTCACTTGTTCTAATAAATCCAATACTTAATAAGTATGCAGTCTTTCATACCATGCTCTTGGTGCTTACTTTAGTCCATATAAGGCTTTATGTAGTCTACATACCATGTCTTTTTTGTCGAGATCAACAAATCCTTCAGGTTGTTCAATGTAGACTTCTTCAAGTATACCATTCAAAAATGCTGACTTCACATCCATTTGATAGACTTTGAATTTCTTATGTGTAGCATATGCAAGTAGCATTCTAACTCCTAATCTAGCAATAGGTGCAAATGTCTCACCATAGTCAATGCCTTCTTCCTGTGCATATCCCTTGCATACTAATCTAGCTTTATTTCTTGTAACTTCACCATTTTCATTCAATTTGTTCCTGTATATCCACTTGGTACCGATAACATTCTTATCTTTTGGTCGGGGTACTAAGGACCAAGTTTTGTTCTTTTCGATTTGTTCTATTTCTTCCTTCATTGCATTAACCCATTCTTCATTCTCGAATGCAACTTTCATAGTTTTAGGTTCAAATTCACAAATTAAACATGTACCTTGTCTTGTTTTGCTTCTGGTTTTCATTCCAACATGTCTATCTCCAATGATTTATGTTTCAGGATGATGTCTTCTAACAAAACTAGCCAAGACTTGATTTCTCCTTTCTTGTTCATCCTGCTTAGGGTCATTTTCTTGCTCGGCAGCTTCTTCATGTTCATCGGTTTGTTGTGTCTATTGTATTGCATTGATTTTCTGCTGACTGGTTGACACTGTCTGTGGTGTCGGTAAATACTCTAGATATTCAATGTAAGTGAATCTACCATAGTCTTCAGGTTCCTTTATACTTTCCTTAGTGTACTTATCATCAAATTCATCAACATAGACATTAGTACTTTCAATAATCTTATTTGTAGCCTTATTCAAACATTTTTCTACTTTACTTGTAGTGGAATATCCCAGAAATATCCCTTCATCTCCTTTAGAATCAAATTTTCCATTTCTTTCATCTTTCAAGATAAAGCATTTACTTCCAAAAATTCTAAAATAACTTACAATAGGTTTGTGTCCAAACCATAGTTCATAAGGTGTTCGGTTTGAGTCCTTCAGTTGTACTCGGTTAAGAACATATACAGCTGTGCTGACAACTTCCCTCCAATATGTCTAAGCAACATTCTTCTGTATCATCAATGTTCTAGCACAATCAATTATAGACCTATTCCTTCTTTCAGCAATGTCATTTTGTTGAGGTTTCCTTAGTGCAGATACCTGCCTCTTGATTCCATGCTCATTGCAAAAGTTAGTAAATTCATCAAAGATGAATTCACCTCCTCTATCAGATCTTAAACATTTTATTTCTTTTCTACTTTCTTTGTCTACCTTAGCTTTATACCATTTAAACATTTTGAAAGCTTCAGATTTCTCTTTCAAGAACATAACAGTCATTAGTCTAGTATAATCATCAACAAAAAGAATAAAATATTTATCACCAGAACAACTCTGAGTTCTCATAGGACCACATAGGTCGGTATGAACCAACTCAAGTATCTTCTTTGTTGAATAGTCTTTGCTTTTGAAACTAGATTTAGTCATCTTACCTTTCTGACATTCATGACACATGGCATGATTAGGTTTTGTCAAGTTAGGCAATCCTCTAACTCTTTTCTTTCTACTAATCTTGATCATGCTGTCAAAGTTCACATGGTATAACCTTCAGTGCCACAACCAAGCATCTTCATCCTTTATTACCTCTAGATTACCTCTGGATTGTTTACCAGTTCTGACAAGTCTTCCTCCATCATTATAAATCTTCACCTTTTTGCTCTCAAAAGATAGTTGGTCACCTAAATTGTTTAGTTGAGCCACACTTATCAGATTATAATTTAGTCCATCTACCCAATATGCATTTTCACACTGTAATCTATCATTGATCATCAGTGAGCCTTTACCTCTTACCATACAAGGTGCATCATTTCCCATTCTCATAGATCCTCCATCATATTCAAGAAGATGATCAAATTTGTCTACATCACCGGTCATATGATGTGTGTACCCACTGTTTATGATCCATGTATCATTTCTGCTTACTTTAGAGATCAGGGCTATCTCTTCATGTTTCTCTTCCTCTTTTGAGTCATCTTTCATAGAAAAAAATACAACTTCTATATCATCATTAGAATCAGATTCAGTTTCAATATCTTCGGCTATGTAACATACCTTTTTCCCTTTTTCATCTCGGTTGTCTCTGTTGTTGTGTCGGTAACCTCTATTGACTCTTCTTCCATAGCTTCCATCAGATCGGTCTTTGGATCTATCATCATATTTCTTCTAAGGACATCTAGTAGTGATGTGACTAACTTCTTTACAATTAAAGCATGCTAAAGGTAGCTTACCTCTATACCTTCCTTTTCCCTTGGGCACTCTTCTAGCCATAAGTGCTTCAAGCTCTTCAAGTTCATCATTGGTATTGTCATCACTATCACAATTCTTACCATTCCTGCTAGACTTTCCAATCTTCAGAGAAGACATGAAAGCAGATTCAATAGAAGGGACAAAACTGTTATCAAAGTTGTTTAATTCAAAGGTTGTAAGTTTACCAATCAGAGTGTTAAGAGTAAGGTTGGATGTAGCTCTTGTTTCATGAATTGCAGAAATCCTGATTACATAAACTGGTAGCAAAGTTCTGAGAATCTTTCTTATCACTGTTTCATCATCAATTACTCCATTAGATGCTCTAATAGCATGTACCACCTCTTTGAGTCTATTTGAATATTGAACAATATTTTCACCTTCTTTCATTCTCATATCATCAAATCTTCCTCTCAGACTTTTAGCTTGGGCTCTTTTGACATTCAGATCTCCACTATAGATTTGTGCTAACTTATCCCACATTCCTTTGGCAGTTGTGCATGTCTTGATATCTTCAAATTCAGTGTTAGTACAGGTAGCTACAAGTTCCATCATAGTAAGATTTTGTTCATGATTATCCTTTAGTTGATCAATAGTTAGGGGACTAGTGGGCGGTTGCATGTAGCCATTTTGCCTCAGATCTAGTGCTGAGTTCCCAATTCCAGATATGTGCAGCTTCATTCTACTTTTCCATACTGCGAAGTTCTCTTTATTCAATTTTGGTACTTCCCTCTTATACATCTTGAGACCTTTATGCTTAAGTCCTTAAAACTTTGTTCCAAGCAACACAACTCTGATACCAATTGTTAGAATAATTGAGAGGGGGGTGAATCAGTTATCCAGTGTCCCAATTCAAAATGTATAATTCAAAACAATTTCTTCACTTTTTGCTCGTCGGTAAGAAACAATAACTCTCATTGTCTATGCTTTTACCGATTACCAGTCTAATACTAAATTGTTTACTGATCAAATCTACCATGTAACATGCTAAGTATGATAACAAACAAATATCACAATCAAGACATAACACAAGAGATTTAACGTGTAAACCCTCTAAAGGGAAAAACCACCTGGGACCGGCAACCCAAAATTGTTCACTCTTCTGAAGTGAGGTCGGTTAAGACCCAACCCTATTAAAGGTTATCATAGAATAGAAGTTATCATCCAACCAGCATTCACTATGGGGTTGACAGGATAACAATGTTCATTCTATGAATGATACATCATAAGACTTTCAGAGTCCACTCAGTTAAGAGATTAAGACTGTATATAATGGTTAAATATGTAATAGTAAAATGACCTACCTTAATACAAATTCAATTGCAGATTGCAGATCAATATTTAGTCCACACAAATCCTTCTGATCAATATTTCACTTTAGTTTCAATACTGTATCAACTTAGTATCCGTCGGTAATAGCTCTCTGTAGCTCAGTAATTGTTCTATAGCTCAGTTCTCACTAACCAGTATGATTAGAATGCATGAAAGCTTGTTCACATGAAATTCCTGCAGCTTCTTCTTCTCCTCGGCACATTACTAAAGAAATTTTGTTCTCTTATATAGACGAGTAAATCATTTTCTTCTCCACCATCAGATTTTGCTGCTTAATCACATTCATAGATTTTGCTTCTTAAAACTCTCTTGGTACTTGTGTCAATAACACATTTCAATCTACTTCGTTAGATCTTCTTTGAATTTTTTCAGTCATTGATCTACGTAACAAACATTATCTGTTACCTTGATGTTATACTATTTCCATCTCATCATTCCTATCGGCTTAAACTAATCATTTAATTCATTCTATTTCGCTCAGTTAACAAATAATGCGTCGGTGAACACTGCTCAGTTAATACTATGGTCGGTATACACTATACTCCATTGGTGTATACTAGAAATGCTTCATTTACCGATAGCATTGCTTTGTGTCTTTCAGCTCTATACTTCATTATAGATGAATGCAACATAATAAAGTCAATATCATCAAGTCATAGACTCATCAATAAGTTACTCAATGTGTTCCTTATCCTCATCTATCATGTACATCTTTTCTCATGTAGAATTCTCTATTCTTCATCTCTTTTTTACTTTTCTTTAGATGTCTCGGTGTAGTAACTTACAAGACAAGTGTTGTCAAACTAGTTGACATCAATGAAAACATAATACTAATTTAATCATATTCCATATCTAATCAGCAACTTCTCAGTGATCTTACAATCACAGATCCTTCAATCAGATTCTAAATCAGTTGTAGTCCAATAGTGCGCTGACTCCAAACTACTATATGACTTTTTTGCCTTAATGACAACACTATATCAAGTCATATACATCAGTATAGCCAACTTTCCAAAAATCTTCCCCTTTGTCATTGATGGAAACAAAAGAATAAGGACAAGTTGCTAACTGTCCTTAATACAAAAAACTTTTGTTCTTCTATACATATACTTATATCTCCCTATACATATTAAGATCCATATTCTATACACAACTCCCCCTTTGAAATTAATGACAAAGGTGTTATAAAAACTATATCTATACATATTTACTGAGGGAAAACATCCAGATATGCTATCTTTATGCTCTGGATCTCCTTCTTCCAAAATGTGATCAAAGAGTTTACTATCTGGATATGGGCACATAATGCATACTGAAGCTTCTCCATCTTCTTCAAATCTATAGAATGACCTTGATCATAGGTTATCATGGTGGCATCAATCTCCTTGATATTCTGATTTAGAATGTCTAGTGAGGGCACAAGAGCATTCCTCAACTAAGTCTGTCTAGACCTTATCTTTGTCATTTGTTTCTCTGCCTTCTCAATTTTGTCTATCTATTCCTAGTAGACATTATTGCACATGTTCACATTTGTGGATTTTTCTTTCACTAAACTCTTCACTTTCTCAATCATAGCTTCTGCCTCTTTTATTTTCTTGAAATGAGCATCAGTAATCTTATCTTGATCCATGCATTCTGCAATGATTCTTCTCCCTTGATCTGCAAATTCTTTGAGGAATGCTTGACCAGTCTTGAGTGAGCTAAGGTCAAGTGTAAAGTTGTAGAAGAAAAGTATCTAAAGAAGAGATCAAAGTTGTAGAAGAGATCAAGTGTATCTTTGACAATTTCTTGTCCTCTCACAATAAATTGTTTAGAATGTTTACTAATTCTTCCAGGAGGGAATTCCTCATCACTTTTTTTTCTTTGGCCTTCTCCATAGCTAAGACGCTGAACTTAATCAGGTATTCTTCTCTCCATGAGTCCAAACTAGATGTGTTAGGTGTCAAACTTGACAAAAATGCTACAAAGGGAGTGATGGGAGTGCTATCCATCACTTTTTGTTTTACCTTAACTATTTCTACTAATGGTTCATTATTCTTTTCTTTTTCTATTTCTTTCTTTTCTTCTTCTTTTTCTATTTTTTCTTTTTCTTGTTCTTTTTCTTCCATCTTTTCTTCTTCTTTCTCATATGTTATATTTTCAATCAATACCTCTTCTTGATGAATGGGAGGTGTTTTGCTGCATAAAATTTCAGCTTCTTGTGTGATCACAAAAGCTTCCTCAAACTTGTCCAGCTCAGTGTCAGTGGAAACCATGGCTATCTCTACATTATCAATGATAATGGTGCTATCCTTGAGTGACTCTGTCATGAGCACAAACTTATCAAACTCTATTTGTGCTTCCACTATAAGCATTGAATCCTATGGACCTGTTAATGATGCAGTAGTGGGTTCTACCACCTTGACTTCCTTTATGGATACTTGTGCTTTGGGTACACTAGGTGGATACATGTGCCTGTTCATAAGGACCTTCTCAAACGCTTTCTCTATTTCTTTGGTAACTAGCTCATAATTTTTATCCATTATATTCGAAGTTATTGTCTTGGTTTTGAGTTAAGGCTTCACTAGATCTAATTGCAACTTCTTCTCTTCTAGCTCACATATAGGAAGAGTTTCATCTAAGATCTTTTCCCTTATCCACAGATCTTCTTCAATAGCCTATGTCTTTTGGAATTCTAGGATATTCGATACATTATCAAGGATCATTTTTTTTAGTTCCAAGACTGTCCTTTTGAACTTGATCATGTGCTTTATGATCATGCTATGAATCTCTCATTCGTCAATTTCATTCAATTTATCATAGAACTTCCCTACCTGATCAATTCTTCCTTCATCAATTATTCTAGCACTTAGCACATTTTAGCTGGGTCTGAACTCTTCCTTAGGAGGAGCTTGAGTGTTCTTTCTACTTCTTGTTTCTCATGAGGATGGATGACTAGTTCCAACCTCTTTCTTCCTCTTTTCTATTGTCTTATACTCCAGAGGGGCAGTAGGGTCAATGGTTTTCTTGGGTGCAGAAGGAGTTTCATCAGTTATATCCTTATGTTTATCAGATTTCTCTATCTTTACCTTCTTCATCTTGGGATCATGTGATTCTACCTTTGCTGCATTTGTGCTCTTTAGTTCCAAAGAAATCTTTTGTTCTTATGCTTTGTCAAGATCTGCTTGAGACACTCCATGTATTCTCAAGATCTCTGATGTGACTTTAGCAACCTTTCTTTTTGTTGTTGCATTGTTTAGGTTGGCATCTATTTCTCTTGTCTTCTCCTCATAAGTTCCCCATCTATGCTCATTAGGGTCACTAGGAGTTGAAAGCAATACTTGAGCATATACTTCTAGAACTTATTCCTCTACTTCATATCCTATTAGATGAATCCACTTTATTCTAGGGACTACTACCTCCATGCATGTTGTATCTACTTCAACCATAAAACAAATTGTATCCTTGTACTTTTCAATAATGTTTTCTAGAATTTTGTACCTCATTTGCATCTTAGCTCTGAAGGTCTTCAATTCCAATGTTACATAGTCTCTCAATGTACTCTCAGTGGATGCCTTGAGAGATATTTGTGGCATGGTTGGAATGGACTTGTCTAAATACAAATTTGATACCCTCCCAACTATATGAAGGTACATGTAAATGATCAATGACCCAAACCTAAATATCTTGGTCTTGTCATGCTTGATTGCCTTGATTTTATCAATCAACTGTGTGTGCAAGATCTCACACAAGTTGAACTCTCCATCTTCCTTCACAAGTCTAATGGCTGCTAGAATTGTGCCTGTAGACACACTATTCACCCTGCTAGTGTGATGAAACTTGTATCCAAGTATCATAGACATAAATTTTATGTCAGCTTGCTCAATAGGCTCAATTTTCATCCCGCGCCTATCAATCCTTGACTTACATGTTTTCTCAACAATTTTCCTGACATCCTTGCCTACTAGAAGGATGGCACCTGTCTTTGGGAGCTCTGTCATCTCATATATTAGGTCACTGGTAATTCTGACCGACACATCACCTATCCAAAATAGATCATCATGAAGTCTTCTCAAAAGTATTTTAATCCATTCTATCTCATAGAATTCATATGTCATAGCATACTCTACTACAGGGTGATCATTCCACTTCACATATTCATCCAGGAAGGTTTTGTCTAGTTTTAACATTGTTTCCATGTGCACCCTTAACCTATCCAATCCTACTAGTTCCTTCTTATAGTAGATGTAGGCCCTTATGTCTTCCACATGCATAACACCCATAGGCATGTGGGAGAATGCTCCCTCTAAGTCATCTAGGGTAGACTTAAATGGATGCTTCTTAAAGATGTATCTTTTTTTTTTTGCAACATCAAAAAATATGGGAGTGGCCATCACTTACTTGTTTTATCACTTTCCAACTGTACTCTAAGATAATCTGAAGACTTCTGATTTGGCACGGTGAACTAGGGTTTCTACAACTGATCAAGTGTACTGCAAATCATAAATAAATCAATCTGCAAGTCTTCACAATAAATTATAAATATCTTTCTTCTCTCCTATCACTCTAAATTCTAATGCAATGAGTAATCAAAAAACTTTCTGTGTACTTAAAGTGAAAATTCAGCCATTAATGCTTGCCATGTAAACCAGGCTGTCACTTAAACATTTCCAACTTTTGTTCTATTAACAATCAGTATATGTTCTCTTGCACGAAGGTTCCTTTATACTCCAAAAGCTTAAGTTTAAAGGCACATACTCAAAGAGTGAGTATACCAGCCACGCAGGGGTCTAGAGCTAAATTAGCTCCCCTTATGACCCTGAGGGCCATTCATCTAGATGTAGAGGGTGCATCCACTGTGGATGCATCCAATACATACTCATCAATCTTGTCCTTCTTTTTCTTTGACCAAATCAAGCTCACATCATATGAGGCTTTGAAAAAATTACATCCTCCTTCAGGATCCAATACTGATTCTTCGGCCCTTTTAGGGCTTTCTTGACATTGTGTCCTTGATCTACAAGACTTTGAGATATATCCAGCCTTGTTACAAGAGTGAAAAATGACTGGAGGTCTTATATTCCTCGGCGCATTGACATGAGTCACCATTTTACATGTTCTAGCTGAGTGACCATTATAGTTACATATCTGACATGTAACATTCTGAGCACTTCTTATATTTGTTTGATTTTGATTTCTCTGATCATGCTGAATCTTGTTCTTCTTACCAGTCTTGCAATTCGTAGCTCTATGATCAAATTTATTGCATGAATAATAGTAACCATTAAAAGGTCTTACCTCTATATAGTTCCTCGCAATGTGTCCATGCTTGTTACAAGCAAAAAAAGTGCATTTTACAAGCTTGCACTCATTCTTAGGTGGTTCACCATTATCTTTGGTTTGATCTTCAGTCTCCTTAGCATTATTAGAGTCTTTTTGTGTATCATTTCTTGCTTGTATGTTGTCAATCTGATTTTGTGCTTCATTGTATACAATATAGCTAGTGTCTCCTTTGGCTCTTCTTCATACAACTGAGATTCTATCAAATCAGAACTGGTGTGCAATTTGTTAATATGATTCTTTGCTTCTTTCAATTCAGATTCCAAGCTTTCTTTTCTATTCCTTAGCTCCAAGATTTCTAAGTTAGCTTTCCTTAATTCCTCATTGAGTTGAAGGTTCTCTTTGACTTGTTCATTATAGACTTCCTGATTGTTGATTAGCTTATCATCAAATTCTTCAAGTAGTTCTTTCAAAGATTCATTGTCTTTATTTAGCTTCTTGAACTTTCCTCCTAGATCACTATTAGAGCATTCTTTCAAATCCTTTCTTAGCCTTTTGATAACTAATTGAGCATCATTGAATTTTTCTTTTAGTTCTTCAATTTCTCTTTCTGATTTGTCTAGGTCTTCAAGAGCAGCTTCAAGATTTCTTTTCAAATGTTTCATTTCTACTTTATCCATGATCTCCTCAAGTGGTTAAACTTCTTTGCTGAGGACTAGAGCTCTGATACCAATTGTTAGGAATGGGAACATTGGGAGGGGGGTGAATTAGTGTTCACTGTATTTTATCTTTTCACTTTAATCTTTATACTGAACTTAAATGCTTAAGTACTGAATTAAACATTCACATAAACATGAAACATGAAATCAACACATGACACCAATATGGTTATGGGGAAACCCAAATAGGTAAAAACCCCGGTGGAAATTAACACCCACTAATATTCTGTACTAGTGTTTTATGATCCTTGTTAGAAGATCCTTAACCCTGTTAGGAGTTTTATTACAATGCTTTAAGTATAGTAGACCTTGTCAAGGGTCAGACCTAGTTAGGAGTCTTTTACAATAGTATGTCCCTATTAGGGGAGTGGATGTACTATCCTAGAGCCCACTACTCAAGTGATGAAGGCTACAACCTTTTGATCTCAGATACACACTATATCTACTGGATGAACTGTCACTGTGACACTGCTTGTCGGATCAATTCCTTTGATGCGTTGATGCTTTGACCTCTCAAAAAGATCTAATACATCTTCTTGACTCTTTTCATACTTCTTCTCTACTTATCACTACTCTTTATCAACTTCCATGTTGAATACAATGGGCGCATCTTATATTTATATGTGCATACAAAATAAACAACTAGGTCAGCCCTTAGACCTATTATATACAATGCTTCCAAGTGAATTGGCTTAAGCATGTTTAAAATAAAACATATATGTATGTCAGAAACCTAATTACAATAGGTGCATAGCCTTTAAAACATTAGAATATAGACACAACTCATAATGATAACTGTCAGCTGCTTACTCTGTTCTTCACTAGCAAACACTGGTTGTACAACTTCAACTGATTGTATCTTTCTCATATTGGTACATCTGATCATGTGCTCATAGACTAAGCATGAATATAGTCTAACCAACTTAACTTCCAGGGTGCATACCATAATTCTTCCATACACACATGCATTGATGCTCTGAGCTACAAGAACTTTGTACATTGTCTAGTCTTCAATACTTAATCAATTTCTGATCTTCTCATCAAGTGCGCTAACTCCAAACTAGTATATAACTTTTTTTCCATAATGACAACACTATATCAAGTCATATACATCAGTATAGCCAACTTTCCAATAGCGACAACCATTAGATCTTCTACAAATTATTAGTCCTATAGATCCTCTTGAAAGCGGGCCCATTTTACTTAAGCAATGAAAAGATGCCACATCACAATATGTGGCAAGCAGACATACAAAATTTTATTGCTGAGAGGTAGCCTTGTCAACAGTTTCCATGTTAGCAAAGATTATAGCCAATCATAAATGCCCATGTGTACACACTTGGAAATGGACCCACCTTCTAAAAGTGCTTAGGAATAAGGTAGAATCGACAGTTGTCACATAATCACATAGCTTGAAAAGATTCTCTGTGAACAAGCGACGATCACTAGATCTAGTTTCCAGATTCAAAGCGGACTATAGTACTGAAACATTAGGAAATAAAACACTTAGGACTTTAGGAATATTTAGAAAAATCACCAGGCTTAGACTTAGGAAAAATTCAAAAAGGGGTCGGGCTCAGGTAATATAAAGTATTGATAACATGACCCCACTTGGTGATATTTTTAAAACACATGCTTCTTTATGACTTAAGTGATCTGTAAAAAGTAACGCCCAAATAGAACCTAAAAGAATGACCAAGGGTTTTAACGAAAACAAAAGCATTTAGGGTTTTTCTTAGGCTTGGTTTTTCAATTAGGGCTTGCTAGATTTAAAAGAAACCTTGATAATTTTGAAAGATGTTTTGTGGGTTTTTTGCAGCAAAATTGTCTCAACTTCAGGATTATACATAGATAGTTCAATTTTGTAAGGAATTGCAAGATTTTAGGCTATGAAAATTGAAGTGCCAACAAATACCAAAGGACCCTAGGGTTAAAATAGCAGATGACCTATATGATAAAGGAAATTATATGATAGACACCAAAATTGGCACAATTGGCACCACTAGCATCACTAGTTTAGGGTTGTTCAGAGTAGGGTTTAGTCAAACACATACCCTCCCTCCCACTAGTAATGTGTGGCAACTTGACTTAGGAAAATTCTTTGTGCCAAGCGTATTCATGGATGGAGATGTTATGATTCAAATAGCAAGACATTATGATTTGATTACTAGGGTTGTTAGGGATGCAAAGGGAAACCTTTTGATCAATATTTCAGCTGACGAAATTAGGAGGGTTTTTAGGTTAAGTGAACCATTTGGTGACCTGGAAAGAATAGACTTTAATGAATTGAGGCAAGTCTATAATTCTCAGAAGGATTATCTCAGGAATGGTCCTTTGAAGGAATTCTACAATAAAATTGGGGGTTTGATCATAGTAGGACCAACTACACAGGAACCTTTCAAAGTAGATTATTTTAACCTAAGGGAAAAAGGTGTATATTGGTCACTATGCCAGATATTTGGAGAAGACATTCAGGAAAGAATGCTAGTGCACCTAATGTATATGATGGTTCAAATCTTGTACCCTTTCTTGGTAGTTACATTTGACTTTGCCCCTTTCATAGCTGAATTGATTCATGAACAATTAGTAGGAATCCAAAAGAATAAAGTGGATAAACCTTTTTACTAATATTCCTTGATAATGTACATGTTTCTATACAAGGGTGCAAGCTATTTTGAGAAAGAAATGGACCTGATGAAGCAAAAAGTTGGTGAGGAGATGCCAGTGCAATCATGGAACCTCAACATAACCTGGGATAGAAGTGAGAATCATTTTCTGAATTTTGACAGATATTTTGCATCAAGGCTTAGAGCTTTGTTTTCACAATAAAATCCAAGAATCCCAAAGGCCTTATCTGAACTCATCAGGCCAAAGCAATTTGCTAAGGACATCAAGATTGTACACAATTAGGGTGATTTCATCTTTTACCCAATGCCTACTATAATCAGATTGTATGGTTTTAGAGGGACTCCTTTCATATTGTAATACCCAAAAAATGGGCTATAGGTTCATTAACCTCTTACATCAACAAATCGAATGAAATCAACATCAAAGTCCTAATCTAAGGCACATCTACACATCTAATCATCAAAACCTAATTGATTAATCTAAATTCTTCATCGGGGAATATTCCTTGAAATATTCTTACATTATCTTAATTATCTTTGATTTAATAATTATTTGGCGATAAATCATATTTGTCCCAAAGTTTGATTAATTGAATATTCTAAATATTGAATTAATTAGATTTAATTCTGCCACTTAATTATTTAATTAAATTTAATTATATCTATTCCTAAATTGTATTATTTAATTTTGACAATAAATCAAAATATCCTATGACTAATTGATTAAATTCTTATTTAATTAATTAAAGTTAGTTGTCAATTTGTAATAATATAGTTTTTGAATAAAAGTTTGATTTAATAATTGACTAACCCCTAAATCAATTATTTTAATTCAAAAATCACTTAAGTTGAAGATAAATCACTTTATTTATTTAAATTAATTCATAATTATTATGCACATTTGAAAGAGTAGTTAAAATTTAAATCAGAAAATCAATTCAAGTTGTTATCTTTTTGAAACTCAACATCTATTTTGAGTTGAAAATTGATCTAAACTTCTGATTTGAGTTAAAAAGTTGTTTTTGCATGATTTTGTGAGTTGATCTTATTCTAATTTCTTGTTGACTCAAAAATCAACCTGAGTTCATCAAGAGTGATTTATGGCTTTCCTCATGCATCCTCAAAGCCCTAGATTTCTATAAAATCAAGGCTCAGCTCTTCATAATTAACCACCTCAAATTTGTACAATTATTCTAGTGAATTAGTGATTGAAGGATTAATCACTTGCGACAGGCGATTTGTGAGATCTTTCATTGTTGGTCACAACTTTTCATAGTTTTTCATATCATAGCTTTGCATTCATAATTTTCATATAATTATTAGATTAATCTGCATATCATCTCAATTTCATCTAGATTAGTTTCATATCAGTTTTCATCCTAATTGCATCTAAAATCCAAAAATATAGATTAAATCTGCATTCACTTCATATCCATCTTTTGCATTCAAATCCTTTGTTTAGGTGTTGCATTGTCATTGGCCTTGGTCTAATCTGAGAATATCATACTCACACCTACTAGAAGGTAGTAAATCACTTGGTTAGCTTAGTTTCAATTACTTGCAAGATTTCAATTTTGGCTAACCTCTAATGTTTTACTGAAGTGTTGTGTCCACAGCTAGTTGCAATTTTCACACACACATTTCTGGTACCCACCGTGGGGCCCTGAAATAGGTTTCCATTTCACTTCTATCATTTTCTAATCTATTCTATGATTTTATTCTCTCTCCATACAATTTTTGTATGAGTTTTGTCAGAAACTTGTGCTAGGACCTTCTAGATGTCATATGACTTTCAACATTTTTGAGGCTCATTTTAGCAACTGTAGATAATCATTTGAGAGCTACATTGTCGTGTGGAAAGACACCCACTATCATATGAGTTTTTAGACTATCGTGCGGGAGGTAACCCACTGTCATATGAGTTTTGATACCAAGATTCAATTGTCATTTCAGATTTTTAGGTAGTTTTTCAGATTTGATTTTTAGATTTGGACTAATAGCTAACCCTAACAATTGAGATCTTTTGTTTCTGACTGATATTTGTTGGTTCTGATTGGAAAAGTGCAAGAAAAATTACTAGAACAGGTAAAATCTACTAAGCGCGTTGCGAGGAATTCAAGTATTCTACTATGATCTGATAACACTACAATTTGGGTTAAAACAAACTCTCACATGTCAAGCTTGTGTGACTTTTCCTATTTTCATATCACAGACTTTATTTTGGACTATAAAATGAACATAGATTTGCTTCTCGCATTTCTGTTACACATAGTAAATAGGCCCTATGAACACTATTTGTAGATGATCTTGAGAGAGTGGGCTTCTTTCGCTTGTTTACTCATGCGAAGCTCTTCTTGACAAAGGATCCCCTTGTAGGTAGGGAGGATACTGAAATTGTCTTGTGTTCTACTAGGTTTGTAGTCCTTAGCTTTTGATTGATAGACCATAAGTTGTTGACATCATAGATCTTAGCGAGATAATTTCAGTCTTAGCATGTTAGATTAATCTATATACTTTGTTTTGGTGAAGTGAAGAGGTTAGGGGATTATGATCTACTTCCTTTTTGGATAGTACCAGAAATCTAGATCTTTGAATCTAATCTAGTCCCCCTGTGGTATCTTTTGTGAGTCACCTTTAGAGAGGGTTAACCATAGTGGACATTCCCTTTATTGAGTCAACCACTTGGACAGAACCTCAAGTGATAATAGCCATTTTCATTGTGGTAGCAATAGTCACTATATAAATGTCCTTGTGGAGGAAATCTTCACAGGTGTGGTCTCTTGTTGGGTTGTTAGATCTCCCTAGGAGCTACTGATTGATTAAATTCTTAGACTATATCAAAACCCCGGTGTGCCTAGATTGGAGTTCACCCTCTTGAGATCACAAAAGTTGCAGAGTCAAACCATTACTAAAAACCCTAGCGAGGCCAAATTTTTCATTTTCTAGGACTATGTGCATTATTGAAATTTTTTTTGGAACATACACAATTAGCACTCCTAGGGATTAGCACATTTAGTCAATTGATTGTTTATGCATAGGGTTGCTTTGTCCCCTATTCATTATTTTTAGACATGCTTGAAATCACTTGTCTGTTGTTCTACGTGCTTGTTTATCTACTTGGTTATTGAAAATGAACAATCTCGGTACAATCTTCAAATCTGGATAGAAAAGTTTGCAAACACACTGATTCTGAAAACTAAGAAAATTGTAAAATCTGATGCAAAATTCCTTTCTGGAGTCAAAAGTGAAGCAGGAGCATCCTGGGTGTAAGAGCAATCTTGCATCACCAAAAAATATTTTTGTTTTTGAATTCAATAAGGGCTATCTTGTGTAGAGCTTCTATTTATGGAAACTTACTATTTTTATTAAGTTAGTCATACGATCTCAGAATGTTTAGATTTCATAGTTGGAGGTTCATCTTAGTCATATCAGCTTGCCAGTAAAGTTTCATTGCTAGATCAAGTCTAGTTTTGAAGATATTAAAATTTTTTGGTTTTGGAAATAAGTTACAAAAAATTTGAACTCAGTTTTGAAGGCTTTAGAGGCCCCAGATGAGGTCAAAACTTCAGCTAACTAGAGCTCGCACAAGTCAAGCACTGTAGAGCTCCTTGCACCCTTTCCAAATTGGGGTCATAATAGTCAATCAGGTCAACGGGTGATGACTTGTGGTCTCCAGAAGTCAGGCCACCTGAAATGGTGAAATAATTTTTCTTCAAAATTTATATTGGGGTTTCAAAAGTCATTTTGAGCCAACTTTGATGTAATAAATTGAAAAATAAAATAATTCTAAGTTTGGTCGGCTCTTAGGGCTAAATTTTTGGAACCTTCTCGGGTGGTGGAAATTGCCTATATAAAGAAGGTCCGTAGTGTTGTCTAGGGTAGTTCTGGGTAGATTTGGGTAATGATTCGAGACTTTGTCCTACTAAATATTGCAAAGGGAATGCCCATGTGGCTTTTCATATTGTAATTCTAAAATTTGTAATTACACACTTGTGGAGATAATAAGAAGCCCATTTTCTATTCTTGCAAATTGTTGTTATTTCTCTCTTTATGTTATGTATTTCTGGTATTAAGGGGAGCACCCTTCATCAAGTGGTATCAGAGTAAGAGTTCCTGAGTGTGTAAATAGATGAACAACTATGAGGCAGTTTGCACGAGGACCGTGGTTAGCGTTTTAGCACACATCGTGAAAATACTGCCATGAAGGGAACGTGGTGGAAGAGTTGGTGTTGTAACACCTAAGGTTAGGGCACTGCAAAGACAAGTACGAGCATTGCAAGAAGAGATTCACTGAGGAATGAATCTTAATTTCAGAGATGAAAGCAAGAATGAAGCTGAGGGAGAAGGAGATTCTGATCAAGAAGAAGGCAAAATTTTGAACTAGGAAGAAGAAAGACTTTTTCAGGCCATTTCCAAGATTGGGAAAAGACCTAAGATTGAGGTTCCTACATTTTTAGGAAATCTTAACCTGGAAGAATTGATCTACTGGATCAATGAATGTGAAGAATATTTTGAGTATAAAGATATTGGGGATCCTGATAGGGTGAAGTTTGTGAAGGCTAGACTGAAGGGTCATGCAAAGATCTAGTGGCAAGAGATTCAGTTGGAACAAAATCGAAGAGGAAAGGATAAAATCACAAGATGGGATCGGATGGTGGATAAATTGAAGTGATAGTTCATTCTTGTTGATTATAAGCTTGACTTACTGAAGAAGATGCAAAGTTTAAAGCAAGAAGGAGGATCCGTTTAAGAGTATACAGAGGAGTTCTATCGACTCCTCATTAGAATAGGCCATGCAAAAGATGATAAGGAGAAAGTCACCCTTTACCTTAATGGGTTGAGGTTGAGCATTCATGAGGAGCTGAATCTAGTTTGAATGAATAGTATTGAAGAGGCATACCAGTTTTCCCTAAAAGTAGAAGAAAAGTTGAACAAGAAGTTCGAGAGAAGACAAAATGAAAGAGGTTGTGGTGGATGATCTGGTACACGGTCCTATGGAGGCCAAAATGAAGATTCAAAAAAGAAGGATGAGGCTAGTAGCAGTCAGGATCAGAGAGGAAATAATTCCAATTGCTACCAAGATCAAAGTAATAGAGATCAGAGAGGAAGAGGAAGAGGACAAGGATCTGGAAGAAGAGGTTTTTGTGGAACATGTTTTCATTATGGAGAAGAAGGTCATAGGGCATTTGAATGTCCTCAATTCCAAGGAAGGATAGATAGGAGGAATGAAGGCCAGGCCAGAGTTGCACATGTAGATGAAGATGTCAGATCATCACATTCTAAAGATGCTAAAAGAGGAGAGATGTTGATTAATAGAAGAGTCCTACTAAGTGGGGAGAATGAACCTGAGGAAAGGAGGAGCCCATTTTGCACTAGATGCAAGTGTGAGGGTAAGTGTTGTGATGTGATTATTGATAGTGGAAGCACTGAAAATTTGGTGTAAGAAGAGATGGTGACAAAGTTGAAGCTCAAGAGATAGAAACACCCACATCCATACCAGCTTGCTTAGGTGTAGGATGACCACAAGGTCATGGTCAATGAACAATGCCTAGTAAAGTTCAAGATTGGTGGATACCATGATGAGGTACTATGTGATATCATATCTATGGATGCATGTCATATGTTGTTGGGTAGACCATGGCAGTTTGACAGGTGTGCTATACATGATGGTCATGCAAATACCTATTCCCTAATAAAGGATGGAGTGTGACATAAGATAAAGCCATGGAATGACATAGAAAAAATGGTATGTGGTAGTGCAAGAATAAATTTTGTTGATAGAATAAAATTCCTAGATGGTATAAGGCATAAGCATGTGTGTTTTGCTTTAATTCCAAAAGCTGGTAAAGAGGAAGTACAAGATGTGCCTATAGAAGTTGCAAATTTGTTGAATGAGTTTCAAGATATTGTATCCAATAATGTACCTAATGGCTTACCACTAGTAAGGAAGGTTAGTCATCAGATGGACCTGATTCTAGGAGCCAGTTTTCCAAATAAGGTAGCACACAGAATGACACTAGCAGAAAGTGAAGAGTTGAATAGATAAGTACATGAGTTGTTACAAAAGGGATTGATTTAGGAGATCTTGAATCCATGTGTTTTACTAGCAGTATTACCACCAATGAAGAATGGAGAATGGAGGATGTGTATAGATTCTAGGGCTATAAAAAAGATCACAATCAAGTATAGGTTTCCATTGCCAAGAATGGATGATATTATGGATGATTTGAGTGGAGCTGTGTATTTCTCAAAGATAGATCTAAAGAGTGGATATCATTAGATTCAGATCAGAGAAGGAGATGAATGGAAGACTGCCTTCAAGACAAAGGAAGGACTATATGAGTGGTTAGTCATGCCTTTTGGGCTAACCAATACACCGAGCACTTTCATACGGCTCATGAATGAGGTTCTGAAAGAATTTTTGGGTAAGTTTGTCATTGTTTACCTAGATGATATTTTGATCTTTAGTAAGACATTGGAGGAGCATATGATGCATATTCATAGGGTGTTTGAGAAGCTGAGAAAAGAGAAATTGTTGATAAATTTGAAGAAGTGCAATTTTGTGAAGAAAGAGTTAGTGTATTTGGGATTTGTAGTTTCAGCAGAATGTCTAAAAATGGACCCAAAGAAAGTATAGGCTATCCTTGAATGACCTACTCCAAGGAGTGCTACTGAGGTAAGATCTTTTCATGTTTTGGCTAGCTTTTACAAAAAGTTTATCCAAAATTTTAGCAGTATTTGTGGACCCTTGACTAAAACAATGAGAGGGGATAGAAAAGAGTTCAAGTGGACTAATGGGGCAGATAAGAGTTTTAAATTGTTGAAAAAAAAAGTTACTAAACAACCTATTTTAGCACTTCTAGATTTTAATAAGGTGTTTCGAGTAGACTGTGATGCTAGTGGTACTGCAATAGGAGTTGTTATGAGCCAAGAAGGTAAACCTATTGCTTATTTCAGTGAGAAATTAAACAATGCCAAGAGAAAATATTTTGTTTATGATCAGGAATTTTATGCTATAGTTCAGGCATTGAAGAAGTGGAGACACTATCTACTTCCTAAGGAGTTTTTTTTGTATACTAATCATCAAGCTTTACAATATTTGAATAGTCAAGGAAAGTTGAATCAAAGACATTTGAAATGGGTTGAGTTTTTGTAGAGTTATACATTTATTTTGAAACATAGGAGTGGAAAGTCTAACAGGGTTGCAGATGTGCTTAACAAAAGGAAACTATTGCTGATAGAAATGCAGATTGAGGTGGTTGGGTTCAAGGAACTCAAGAATTTGTATCCAGAGGATCCTGATTTTGGTGAAGCTTGGAAAGCTTGTAAAGAACCTATTACTCTAGATAGAATGAAATGGCTGGATTTCATCATTCAGGATGATATGCTATTTAGAGGGAGTCAATTGTGCATTCCATGAAGTTCTATGAGGGAGAATCTCACCATGGAGAAGCATAGCGGAGGATTGGCTAGACATTTTGGTCATGATAAAACTCTTGCTTTGGTTAGTGAGAACTATTATTGGCCACAGTTGCAACAAGATGTCAAGAAGTTTGTACAAAGTTGAAAAGTATGTTAGATGGTGAAAGGAGTGAAGTAGAATACAAGGTTGTATCAATCATTACCTGTACCAGAGAAGCCTTGGGAGGATATTAGTATTGACTTTTTTCTTGGTTTATCGAGGACTCAGCGGGGACATGATTCAATTTTTGTGGTGGTTGACAAATTTTTGAAGATGGTACATTTCATTCCCTACAAGAAGACTAATGATGTTGTTCATGTAGCAGAATTGTTTTTTAGAGAGGTAGTAAGACTACATGGTTTTCCAAAGACCATAATTTTAGATCGAGACACTAAGTTTTTTGGATATTTATGGCATGCATTGTGGAAGAATTTAACGAAAAATTTGAAGTTTAGTTCATCATATCATCCACAGACTGATGGATAGATAGATGTGGTGGGTAGGAGTTTGAGAAATTTTCTGAGATGTTTGGTCGGAGATAAGCCAACAGGATGGGATTTGATTTTACCATGGGAAGAATTTGCATACAATAATTCTGTTAATAGAAGCACTAGTAAATCACCATTCCAGATTGTATATGGAAGTAGTCCCGGAAATGCATCTGAGTTGAGAAAGATAGATAAAGGAGAGATAAGTAGTGGTGAAGCTGAGGATTTTATAGAACATTTGAAGAACATCCATGAGGAGGTGAGGAAGCATATTACCAAGATTAATGCACAATATAAGGCTAAGGCATATTAGAAAAGGAGGCATAAGGAATTTCAGGTTGGAGATGAAGTCATGGTTCATTTGTAGAAGGAGCAATTTCTAGTTGGTACATACAACAAGCTGAAATGAAGAATTTTGGGCCATGTAAGATATTGAAGAAGCATGATTTACAAAATGCATATGAGGTAGAATTGCCTACTGAGCTGAATATTTCACCAATGTTTAACATTTCAGATATAACAAAGTATCATGAAGGAGGTGTTGAAGATGAGATCATAGTAGCACAATGGAGTATTCCAGCAACTAGTTCATCTATCAAGGAGATTAAGGATATACTGGATAGTCGTGTTGGCAGAAGCACAAGGAACAGGACATATAAAGAATATCTGGTCTAGTGGAAAAGATGACCTGTTGAAGATTCATCATGGCTAACAAAGGAAAAGGTTAACTATCTTGGTTTCCCTCTTCACACCTAACTCATGATAGGGTCACTTATCAAATTACCCTGGGTGTTTGATGCAGGAGCATCCTGGGTGTAAGAGCAATCTTGTATCACCCAAAAATATTTCTATTTTTGAATTCAATAAGGGCTATCTTGTGTAGAGCTGCTATTTATAGAAACTTACTATTTTTAGTAAGTTGTTCATACATTCTCAAAATGTTCTGATTTCATAGTTGGAGGTTCATCTTAGTCATATCAGCCTGCCAGTAAAGTTTCATTGCTAGATCAAGTCTGGTTTTGAAGATATTGAAATTTTTTAATTTTGGAAATAGGGTATAGAAACTTTGAACTCAGTTTTGAAGGCTTTATAGGCCCTAGATGAGGTTGAAACTTTGGCTAATAGGAGCTTACACAAGTGAAGCATTGTAGAGCTCCTCGCAACTTTTCATAATTGGGGTCATAATAGTTAATTGGGTCAACGGGTGATGACTTATGGTCTCCAGAAGTTGGGCCACCTAAAATGGCAAAAAATATTTTTTCTTCAAAATTTATGTTCAGGTTTCAAAAGTCATTTTGAGCCTACTTTGATGTAATAAATTGAAAAATAAAATAATTCTAACTTTTGTCGGCCCTTAGGGCTAAATTTCTGGAACCTTCTCGGGCGGTGGAAATTTCCTGTATAAAGAAGGCCCATAGTGTTGTCTAGGGCAGTGTTGGGTAATGATTCGAAGCTTTGTCCTATTGAATATTGTAAAGGGAATTCCCATGTTGCTTTGCATATTGTAATTCTAAAATTTTTAATTCCACACTTGTGGAGATAATAAGAAGCCCATTTTCCATTCTTGCAAATTGTTGTTGTTTCTTTGTTTCTATTATGTGTTTTTGGTATTAAGGGGAGCACCCTTCATAAAAAATTCATCCCATAGTGTCAAAAAGTCATACGATTTTTGAGCATTTGTCATTTCATAACCCCTGGATTGTCATATGACAGCTTGCATAATGTTGTACAAGTTTTGCCAGAAAATACTAGCCAAAAGTCAAAATATGCTATCAACTATCATGCGAGCTTTGCAATTATCGTATGAGTTTTGTAAACTATCATTTCAAAGCCTACCCATTGTCATATGAGCCTATAGAAAGTCCTATGAGAATTCTAGAAAAATTGCCAAAATGTTGTCAAAATTGCCAGAAATCCTATTTTTATAGCCTACTTCTAGAATCTATCAAACAAATCATTGTGTCAGGAATAGAGCAAAAAACTAGAAAGAATTCAATCATTTTCCTAAAGTGGTCTCTTGATTCTAATCCAGCCTTCTGTTTAATCGATTTGAGTCTTTTTTTCATCTTGTGTCAAAACCTTGTCAAAATCATCAATCTCTAATCAATCTTCAAAATGGCTAAGTGTCATGAACTTGTGTTTGCTATCTTTTGGGCATCTTACCATACTACTAGGGCATAGTATCCTTCATTTACATCCAATCTAATCTTCAATCAATCCAATCTTGACAAGGCTACATCATTCGATCTTCTTGAATCAAATCATTCTTCAGTTATCTTCATCTTGTTGTCTTGCTTCACCCAAGGTTAATGGTGGAAACTAGAGCTTCCTCACACAAGAAATCCAAAGAGGCACCCAATACCTTACCTTTGTCTTCTCATGTGAGTCCAACTTTTGAGGAACTCTACAATTCAAGTCTTTATGAAGATGACAGTTTTGGCAATCTTCTATTAAAAACTAGTTATGTTCCTCCCCCCCAATCAACCCACAAAGGTAATCAACAAACTCCACATCAATCTATCCTAGGGAGTCCTAAAAATCCTAACATATTTCAAGGAGGGACAAACCATGGGTCTCAAGGACATCACTCTCAACTTGGTGTAGATCAAGAACTCACACCTTTTGAAATTGCTCGATATCAAAATGATGATGATTTCAAGAAAATGATGAGGCATTTCTTGAAAGAAGATAGAGAGACATATTTCCTAGAGTTAGCTCACCAAGGAGCTAAAATTCCTCCAAGCTTTAATGTTGAAGATATCATTATGCATGAGGAATAAACTCCTATCATAGCTATGATGAAACAAATGCATGCCATGCAAGTCAAACTTAACAAACATGAAAAAGAAAAGGAACCTAAGGAGTTCTCCATGGAGGCTCTATGCTCTTTTTCTTTTGACAAAGACTTGTACATGCCACCATTCCAAAAAAGAGTGGAAATGCCTAAATATGATAAGTATGATGGAAACTTTGACCCTCAAGATCATGTCAGAGAATTCTGTACTCAATCTATAGAGTTCATGCATGAACCAACCTATCTAATGCATCTCTTCCCTAGATCTTTGGGAGGGGCAGCCATTCATTATTTCTCTAGAATACCTCCTACGATCAAAACCTTTGAGGAGTTAATTAAACTATTCTATCAACAATACTCCTACAACATCCAACATCCGGTCACCATGATCGACATCTGTAATTTGAAACAATATCCAAGAGAACCATTCTTTCCATTATTGAAAAGATGGAGGAAGAAATTTTATCTATATGCTAGACCCATTCCAGAAGTTGAGAAACTGGAAATATTCATCAATAATCTTGTTCTAGAAATCAACTACCATTTACAAATGCAAAATCATACATCTTTTGATAAGATGGTAGACAATGCGATCAAAATTGAGAAAGTACTTGTGAAAAAAGGAGACATCACACTTCAAAAGAACAAGTATGAATCTGGATCTAGTTCTAAGGACAAGAATAAAAAATGGAACAATAATAAGGGTGTCGTCATAGATGGCATTGTTGATATTGTTCATGCCCCATCCAAGGCACCCACTTTCAATCTCACTGTTGGCACCCAAGCCATAAATTCTTCTGAATAAAAAACAACAGAGTCCAACAAAAAGTCATTTGATTATAGACCTTGGGCTGCAGATCCTAAATGCAAATTTACTCCTCTTGGAGAGTCCTTGGAATCCATTATGAAAACTCTATTAGCTAACAACATCATATCTTTACCTGAGATCTGACAATTTGATCCTGAACCTAAACTGAAATGGTGGAAAGAGAATGATTTTTGTGACTTCCATCGTAGTAAGGGTCATAAAATTAGTAACTAATTACGCTTGAAACATACCATAAAAGACAAAATTGATAATGGAGAAATCATGATTGACAATCATAAGAGAAATAATGATCATACAACATTCACTGAACCATTTTTGAAACATGGTAAAGAAGATTCATCTTCTCAGCCTACTATGGGTGCTAAAGTCAATTATGCCTACTCCAAAAATAATTCTATCATCAATATGGTTGAACCATGCCTATCTGAGTGTTGCAATGTCATCACAATTGTAAGAAGAGATAGAGATAATCAATCAGAAAATGCAGTTACTCGATCACAAACTAAGGTGCATTTGCAAGGACAAATCCTAGATTCATCAAATGTCTCGAAGATACCTTTCAATATGTCATTTGCTTCTAAACAGAAGGCTACCTCTAAATCATTAAATCCTAAATGCATGAGGCCAACATCTTATAGTATTGTCCAACAACTCTAGCATACAAATGCAAAAATCTCCATATTTGAGTTGCTTCGGATATCTCCCGCTCAAATGTTCCTGACAACCTTGATTTAGATAGGTTCTAGACTATGGTTGCTCATCTAACATCACCTCAATATATCTCCTTTTCAGAGGAAGATGATAACTCCTTGATTCATCTACAAAACCATCCCTTACACATTGAGGTCTCGATCCAAAACTATCATGTCAAATGTGTGTTGATAGATGGGGTTGCTGGCCTGAATATTTGTTCTTATAGTTTGATCACACAACTAGGATTTTCAGAAGCTGCCATTGCTTCTAAAAAGAAGATAACTATCAAGGCATATGATGAACAAGAAATATATTCTAAAGGAACAATTGTCTTACCTATCAGAACAGGTCCAGTTATCAGAGATATCACATGTCAAGTTCTTGATTTACCTTTGGCTTACAACATCCTTCTAGGGAGACCCTGGATACATGAAATGTGAGCTATTCCTTCTACATACCATCAGTGTTTGAAATTTCCTTATAAAGGAGTATACGTAACAATTCTAGCTGATATATCTACAAATTGCAATACATTAAAGGAAAGTGTAGACAAACTTGTTCCTAATAACCGAGAATCTTCCACTAAGAAAACAAACATGGCATCTACATCTAAGATGGAAGACATTTCCAAAGAGGTCACAATCAAAGAAAATGGTATGAGAGAATATACTATAGAACTAGTCTTATCCTTGACATCTCTCCCTATCTCACCTAAGTCTTATGGGAAATCTCTAAAATAGTCCAAACTAGAATCTAAAGAACCTCTTGTGACATATAAAGGAAATTTTGTTGCAGAACAAGTGTGTAAACAAGAGTTTGAAGAGGATGAAGCTATGCTTGCATGGCTATACAAAGATGAACCTGAATCTCAAATTGTTCAAGCATGTGACTCTAAAACCATAAAGATCCCTTCCAAGTCATATGGCCCAAGGGATAAATTGATAGCTAAAATGGGATATCTAGGAAAAGGACCTCTAGGAGTGAGAGGAAAAGGTCTCATGGCACCTATTTCACATACTAGTAGGTCAAACAAAGATACTGTTGGTCTAGGATATAGAAAGAAGCCCTTCTATCTCAAGGGTAATTGCTCTCATGTAATAGAACAAATCACACCAGAAGAGGCCAACATGGCAAAGGAAGAAACATAAAAATTTGACAGTGATGATTCAAACACCACTAATGAGCTCATTCCTTATGAGCGCTTGCCTAAAGAAATAAAAGACCTCCTTGAGACTAAGGATGACCCTATCAAAAGAATTAATGTAGTAGAAACACAACAACCTACTACTAAACAAGAGGAAGATAACACTATCACCATAGCTGAACATTTAGGCCTTTCCAAATATTTTGAAATAGACTCTCATGGGTATGAATTTAAATCTAAATCTGAAGGAAATCCTACTTGGGGGATCCGTCCTGACTTTACACACATTCTTAGATTTCCTAGAAGTCCTGAATCAGAAGATGAATCTAATGACTATGAATGGGGAGTCATTCTTGAAGAAGATGAGCTTATCATAGAGAAACATGTAGATGTCATTCACTGATATGTGCCTACACCCGACATAAGTTTAGGGTGAAATAAGAAACTTGACGAGTCTGATCCACTTATTCCCAAGGCGGAATCCAATGATGCCATGGAAAATCTTAATGAACTAACAATCTCAAGTCATAGTATCACCTTTGATTTTGTAATTCAAATCATTGCCAATGATATCAATACCATATGTGTTAATATGATTAGCCAATCTTTGCCCAAACTTACTATCCAAAGCCTAGAACTTATTGACCAAATGTCAGAAAATCCAAATCGAGACACCTATACTTTTAAATTGGACTATGCCCTTGCCTGCTATCTTAATGTCATTGAACCTATGATGACTTCCATTAGTGAGCATAGCATTAGCATGATGGAGTTGGACATCAAATATCTTAGTCAAAAGAATAAAAGTAAAAAGAAAATAAGTTCTGAGGGTGAAAACCACTTTGTGGTAGTCTCAAAACCTATAAAAGTAAAAATAAAAGATGTATCCCAAGGTCAAAACCTCTCTAAGGCACCTAAGGATGAGATATTTGATATCCTTTCGAGTCATTTACATGACAGATCTCTAGTACTAATTGAGCCCACTCAATCTATCAATTTGGGAACAACAGAAGAACCACAATTGATCCATGTAGCACAATCCTTATCAGAAGAGGAAAAGCAAAGATTTACTACATTCCTAATAGAGAAAAAGATCAACTTTGTATGTAGAAATATTTAGATATGCTAGGGTTGGATCCTGATCTTATAATGCACCATCTATCTATCACTCTAATGGTCAAACCTATTAAGAAAAAATTAAGAAAGACACATCCACATGTTGTACTCTTGGTCAAAGTTGAATTAGAGAAACTACTAAAAGCCAGATTCATCCATGTTATTGACTATGCGAAATGGATCTCAAATATTGTACCTATTTCTAAACCAGACAAATCAATTAGAGTGTGCACAATATTTCAGAGATGTGAACAAGGCATGCCCTAAGGATGATTTTCCACTTCCAAACATTGACATGATAGTGGACATGATGGCAGGTTTTGAGATGTATTCCTTAATGGACAATTTCTCCAGATATAATCAAATAAAAATTGCTCCAGAGGATCAAGAGAAAATTTCTTTCACATGTGCATGGGGTACCTTTTGTTGGAATGTCATGCCAGTTGGGCCTAAAAAATAGGTGCTTCATATCAAAGAATGATGACATCTATTTTTCATGACATGATGCATAGAACTATGGAGGATTATGTTGATGATACCTTAGCAAAATCTATGATAAGGGCTGAACATCTAAATGACTTGAGCAAGATACTAGACAGAATGGAAAAATTTACTCTCAAACTGAATCCTAAGAAGTGTGCTTTTGGTGTCACTTCTGGAAAGCTCCTAGGGTACATAGTTTCAAAGAAAGGTATTGAAGTTGATCCATCTAAGGTTAAAGCTATCATGGAGATGAAACCTTCAAAGAATATTAGTCAAATGAGAACTTTACAAGGGAGAGTGCAATCTATCGGGCATTTCATATCTTAGCTAGCAGATATATCACAGCCTTTTACGAAGACATTACATAAAGGTGTGACTTTTGCATGGAATGAGGAATGTGAGAAGAATTTCAACCACATCAAACAATATCTATCAAATCCTCCTATCTTGATGCCTACTATTCAAGGGAAGCCACTGATCCTGTATGTCTCCACCATAGATACATCACTAGGGGCACTGCTAGCACAACATGATGAGAGCAAAAAAGGAAAGAGCAATATACTATATCACTAGAACATTGGTAGCATATGAGAAGAACTATTCTATGATTGAGAAAGCTTGTCTAGTTGTGATCTTTGCATCATAGAAACTGATACATTATATGTTAGCTCATACTATACACTTGGTAGCTAAAATCGATCCACTAAAGTACCTACACATCAAAGCTTCCCTCATGAGTAGATTAGCTAAATGGGTCATGCTCTTAAGTGAATTCAACATTGAATATGTTGAAAGAAAATCTATAGAAGGCCGAGTTATTGCTGATCAATTGGCAGATGCACCTATGTTTGATGATACTCCAATGCAAATGGAATTCCCAGATTCCTCAATCATGAATCTTTCTTCTAGAGAATGGTAATTGTTCTTTAATGGCTCCTATACATGGAATAGATATGGAGAAGGCATATTGTTCATAACTCCTCAAGGATACTCGATACTTAAAGAATTTAGATTAAAGTTTCCTTGCACAAATAATATTGTTGAATATGAAGCCCTTCTTAATGGCATGAAGATAGTAATTGAGTGGCGGGTAAAAAAATTACATGTTCATGGGGATTCATAGCTAGTTACCCATCAAGTCAATTATGTATACCAAATGAAAGATGAAAAGCTAGTTCCTTACAAATGGATGGTAGATGATCTTAAGAAATATTTCATATCTATCACATTTGATCAAATTCCTAGATTGGAGAATAAGGTTTTTAACGCTATGGCAACACAATCATCTCTACCATAGCAACCTGAACATGAGCTATGTTATGAGTTCCTAGTGGAAGCACTATCATTCCCAGCCTATGATTTCCCAAAAACCCAAATGATTTGCACTGTTGTAGGCCATGACTCTTCCAAATACAAAAACCTTTTTTCCTACCTTCAAGACCAAATCATTCCTGATTCCTTTAACCGGTATGAGAAACAAAACCTTATCCGAAAGGCATCTTGATATGTTATCATTGGCAATGATCTATACAAATGGAGTCTAGATGGTACTCTTCTTAGGTGTCTAGAACATGAAAAATCTCAATGTGCATTAGAGGAAGTCCATGATGGAATATGTGGGTCACAATCAAATGGTTTAACACTAGCTCAAAAACTTATTAGGGCTGGGTACTATTGGCTGGACATGGAAAAAGAGGCTATCAAGTATGCAAAGAATTGTCAAAAACGTCAAGTTCATGGGAACTTGATTCATGCACCAGGGAGAGATCTTATCCCCTTCACTACACAATGGCCTTTTCAACAAAGGGCATTTGATCTTATAGGATCCATACATCCTCATTCTTCTAATGGACATACCCATATTATTATGGCTACAAACTATTTCACAAAATGGGTAGAAGCAGTTCATTTGACTCAAGCAACTGGCAAGAAAATATCAATGTCCATTCTGAACTACATCATATGTCGGTATGGAATCCCTCATTCAATATTCACAGATAATGGTGGAAAATTCAAGAATAAAGACTTAGATGATCTATGTGCCAAATTCAAGATTATACAACATTGGTCATCTATTTACTATCCTCAAGGGAATGGACAAGCCGAGGCTTCAAACAAGAATCTATTGAAAATATTACACTATACAGTTAATAAAATAGGAAGAGACTAGCATCTTATGATCAATCCAGCTCTCTGGGCCTACAGAAAATGTATCAAAATGCAATTGGGGCTACACCATTTGCTTTAGTTTATGGGTCTGAAGTGGTACTTCCTATTGAGGTTGAAATTCCATCACTAAGAATCAGAATGCATGGTCTAGTAACTGATGATGACTACAGAGTGTTTAGGTTGCAAGAACTTGAACTACTAGATGAGCATAGATAAGTATCATATGATCATCTCAGAGTATATCGGAAGAGAATGTCTAGACGCTACAACAAGAAAGTCAGACATAGAGAATTTTAGGTTGGTGATCTAGTCTTGAGAGAAAATCCTAAAAATCAATCCCATCAAGAACGCAAGAGGAAGTTTGAACCCAACTACCTAGGTCCCTTTGTAATCACTACTACTTTTGGCTATGGTGCCTATCAACTCTCAATGAATGATGGAGAACAACTCCGCGAACCAATCAATGTTCTCCATCTAAAGAAATTCTATGCCTAAGGCATTTAGTCTATGGTAAAATGTCTTGAAAAAAATATAAAAATAAAAAAAGTCCTGAAAAAATGAACATCTTGGTGAAAACCTAGCAATAGGCACCTTGATGATTCACAAAAAAATAAAAAAAATAAAAAGTACAAGAAAATTGAAAAACAATGAAAAAAAAATGAGAATAAAAGAAAAAGTGCCTTGGTGAAAACCTGGAAATAGGCACCTTGGTAGCAAAAATAGAATCTCTACCAAGATGGTGAAAACCTGGCAAATGGGCACCAATTTTTTCAAAATGCTCCATCTATCAGCAAAATCTTGGTCTTTCCTAGCTTTGAATCCTACTTTAGTTTGTACATATTTCTTGGTTTGTTTTCACATTCCTATTTTCAATAAAGTCAGTTTGTACACCAATCGGCTCAAGCATCTGTATCTTATCAATGTTCAAACATGAGGGAAATCAATGTCATATCCTATGGTCTTTAGTGTATCTCAAACATGTCATATCTGGTCAGAGTCCTTTGAAGCTTCATCTGAGTTAATCAGTCAGTCTCCTCTCGAGAAAGGATTTTGTATCTACAACAACGCAATCAAACATCAACATGAATGAAAACAATCTATGCTTGACATGCTTTTATCTCCTTGTATGCTTACTGATTCGCATTGAGATTTTTTCATATTGTGTCCCTTTGAGCTCTTTGATGATGTCCTTTATAGGATTTAGAGAGTGATGACTGGGGGCATAATCTTTTCTTTGTCTTCTTCTTGTATGTGAAAATCTAACAACTTTGAAAATTTTGGATTGAAATGGTGTCCATCTGTAAGAGTCTCTATCTTGTATTGGATAGCCATGAGTACCTCGACCATTGATACTTGAAAAATTCAAGAGAGTTTGATCTAACTATTATCTTTTTGAGTGAATTCTTATTCCTATTGTGAAAGGTGATCTTACCTAAGGAGGTGAATGATAAAGGGTCAGTACAAGTAATTCACACTGGATTTGGAATGATCTCTTGACTATTTGATGTGTTTGTACCACAAGGCATATTCAAGTCATCACAACATCTATGGTCTGATGCTTATAAAAATTGATATATCAAAATGGACATGATATTTAGGTCATCCTGGCATTTGCACCTTGCTGCTTATATCTAATCTGACATTTTGAAAACAAAATCAATATTCATATGTCCATGGTTGTCTAACCAGTGGGCGTTGTATTGATTCTTGTGCATACAAATTGATATTCATATGTCTATAGTTTTATAGCTAGTGGGCATTGTATTAATTTATCCGGTTACCTAAAAATTCAATGATGAAAATGACCGACACATGATCAGTGACTAGGTCCTAGGTCTTAGGTTTGCATTTCATTTTTCATTTCACTTTGCACTTTGCATGATTGCATGATCTCACAAATTGTAGAATACACTTAAAATACTTACATGATTCTTCAAAATGAACTTAAAATTTCCATGAAGAGTTGAATCTCACATGAAGGTTTCCTCACCAAACCGCAATCAATCACTATCCTAGGTTAGACATCCTTTTTGACATAAGACTGAGTACTTGTCTTCATCAATACCTACAAAACATATCATGTGTATCGTTGCATGTAGATTACATATCATGATCATTCCATCTATTGCATTACATTACATTGTATAGCATAATCAAAATCATACATTTCCATACATCTTTCCATAATCAATTACATTTTCATAACATCCATACATGTGAAAGAAATCATTGCATTGCATAAATCCATACATACATTCTACACTACTCATAGTATTTACATCACATGATATCATCATAAATAAAACATGACAAATATAAATGAAGTCATAACCACAGATCTCAATCTCATATATATATCATATAACTTGAACTAGTCAAGGGTGCACTACTGGCACATAAGTACAAAAGAATGATCTCATGTGACCTATAAGAAGTCAAAGCAGTATATATGAACAAAAGGAAAAAAATATTAGAATATCTAGATAGATCAGCTATTGGCTTGATCCTCTGCATTTGGTGTAGGTGGTGGTGGTGCATCAGGCACTACCTCGACTTGGGGTGCCCTAGCTCTCTCTGACACTATCATATAATGAGAGTATGTTGGTACTCTCCGATCAGCAGGAACAACAACATAGTAAGTGGAAACATAGTAAGTAGCTTGAGAGGTTTGATGTGTCACCTGTGTCTGTAATCTCATGTTCTCCTCTCGGAGCTCAGATCATTTTCTATCAGCCTCTGTAAATCGCTCCTCCCAATAAGCACTATGTACCTTCAAGTCCCTGACTTGTAATCTGAGTTGTCTGATAATCTCCTGCGGAGTCTATACTACACCTGGATCTATATCTGCCATAGGAATCTCTATATCACCACCTGGCTGGTCAACAACCTCTTCTCTCTATGCCTTATGATGTCTAACCTCAGCTCCTAGATCAAAACTAGTATCAACATGTGTGGTATCAGGACTGGCACCAACATCCTGCTCTGCACCTAGCACATCATCAACAATGCCAATACTACCCAAGGTACCACTCTCTCCTCTAGTCGATCTCCTTTGTAAAACTGCAGGTCTTCCTATTGTAGCACTAGTAGGTTGAGGTGGTCTCATTTGACCAGATGGTCTCTATGGAGTGAGAACTCCTCTCAGCCTCAGAGGTGTAGGCTGGGGCATCAAAACCTATGTACGTCTCTGGCCTCGACCCATCGAAGCTCCTATCACATCCATAGCATCCTCCATGAAAGGTATCAACTCTGTAGGATCTAAAAACTTGTGAAAGGGATGCTCTACAAGCCAAGCAATGTATCCATCAGTAACCCTAGCATCTATGACATCTGGCTAGTAGTCCCAATCTCTGCCGATGATACCACTATAATACTTGGTACAAAGAGTATAAGATAACTGAGGGCCCCATCCTAATCCAAGCTCTCTAAGTATTTGTGCATAAGAAGCATGATCCTATGGTGCATCTTGAATGATGTTGTACTACCTCCACACCTTGGTAATGATAAACTACTCTAGAACAGTGGTAGACCGCCCAATCAATACTCGGCTCTGGCATAAATAACTAAACTACTCTCATGCAATAGGCTAGGCCTCTATCTATCGATATGGATGCCAAATCACATAAGTAATATCATCCAGGTAGTGTCTCCAATAATCGGTATGACCCATGCATACCTGTGTGACATATCCTGAATATACATTTATCACCGGCTCCTGCTCCTGGCATTGTGTCTGACATACTGGTCTCAATACGGGGATGTGCTCCTAAGCCCAAATCTACAGAACTAAAGCACCAGAAGAAAAAGACTTGATCTCCTGATACACGATCTCATGCATCTTAGAGAACATTTGATCCAGTAGGCACTGACCCCAACCTAACTTAGAAGGAGTGGCCATCAATCATGTAACCATTGGGGCCCAGCCCATTAGAAGACCATTATGCTAATGGTCGGACATGATGATACCTCCTATCATGCTAGCTATGATACACTCTAGTCTATGGGTCTGCCCATAGCACTAAACTAATATCTCCCAAGAAATAGAGCCAGTGAGTTGTGTGTCATCTCCAAACAAATGTCTGAAGGCAAGTAATCCAGAGTTCCCCGAACTCACATACTCAGGGCATGGACTGTGGAAAGGAATACAAAGTATTTGATAGACATCCTCTGGTTTAACAGTAATCTCCCCTATAGGGAGGTGGAAGGTCTGGGTCTTTGAGTGAAACCTCTCAATCAGTGCAGTCAGAAGTCCATGGTTCACCCTAATCTCGTGCAACCAAATCAGATACTCAAAACCACAAGCAGCAAGATGTACCCTCATCAGGTCAGACAGTGAGACACATAATCTATGAGTCGCTAGATGTGAGATACATACATGGACATTAGGATAGACAACCTACACAACACAGAAATAGGGAATCCTATCAGTAATTTGGTTGAAAAATAGGCTAATCATAAAAAAATTGAAAAGTTTACTATCTCAAAAGGTACATTAAAAGATCAGCAATCAGCCTAAGAATTTAGAAAATCAAAAATTTTGACCTAAAAAGGTGTTTTAAGCTCATTGTTTTCCATACAACAATACAGTCTAGCATGAAAACTCAAACGAGTTTTAGCAAGGTCCCAAACGACAATCAATGGTTATACGACATTACAGGTATTCCTGTATGACATATGAGGGACCTAACGAAATGTCGTACAACTCTTGGGTCCCTCTCATACGAGTTTCTAGGGGTTATGATACGACAATCTAAAAGAAATTGAAAAGTCATATGAGTCACAATGGACAGTCATATGAGTTTCCATGCATGCAAGAATTGAAAATTTCAAATGTATGAAAAATGATTAAAAAATGATAAAAACATGCAAAAATGGAAATTTTAAGAAGGCACAAAGGTCCACTTATCGAATGTCCATACTGACAAGGTCTCTGATGTCTCCAGCTGTGCTCAAAATGGTGGGAAGAGATAGGTATATGCATCTCATCCATTTTCTCACTTAGAGGGCTCCACAAAGGTTTCAAAAGTCAAAAGTGATTAATGAATTGAAAATGACCTTTTTGGCCTTTATATAGCTTTTTGACCTAATTTACAAAAGTGCTTCGTTTTCCACAAAAATTTCACCCCTGGCTAATTTCAATGTTCTGAACCCATTTTCAAGATCAAAATTGAAATCTAAGATTGTTTACTATGTCAAAATCATGATTTAAAATTTTCGGACATAGGATGACTGATTGCTTGCATAATCAACCTTCAATCATCATAGAAATCTAGTATTCAACTTAACTGATTATCTTACATCAAATTATTAAAATTTCAACTTGGTCAACTCATGGTCCACCTAGTCAAACTTGGTCTCCAGGACCTCCAAACGATGCAAAACGCATTCTCAAACGTGTCCAACCAATTCTCAAATCAATTAACATGCTTCTAAACCATTCAACACTGACTTTTCATGTCAGATTTCAATTTTAATCCTGAAGGGTGCATGGTATTGCACATCAATCAAAGTCTGTAAATCTAATTCTTTCAATCAAATCTTTCCTTAGTAATCAAGACAACAACCACATCTTGTTGCTGATTCATCAAAAGAGCTTGTCGCTTGGGGCACATCACTCGGGGCATATCAAATTCATTGAGATCCATATCAATCTGGTATCCTAATCAATCTTGTAAACTGTATTAATTTTTTTTGTAACCATTGGTTCATTAGTGTTATTTCCTTGGTTCTTTGTAACTGAAGGGTTTGGATGTGATACCAATGTTGATTCCTTTGGATGATCAGGTATTGAATCATGTCACTCACTTCTTTGTAATCATAAGGTTTAGAATCAGGTGTTTTGATACTTTTTTGTAATCATCAATTCATAGTTGCTATAGTTAACATCATCACATTATCTTTGGTCATCCAGGACCTAAATCACATCTTCAAATCTTTCAACTGGTTTCTATCTTAGAATTGGTTAATCTTTCAAATCAGTTTCAACATAAAAAATAGACTAATCTTTGAACCACTGCGCTTCACACAGTAATTCAAAGAGGGGCAAAATGTAATACCCAACAAATGGGCTATAGGCTCATTAACCTCTTACATCAACAAATCGAACGAAATTGACATCAAAGTCCTAATCTAAGGCACATCTGCACATCTAATCATCAAAACCTAATTGATTATTCTAAATTATGCATTTGGGAATATTCCTTGAAATATTCCTACATTATCTTAATTATATTTGATTTAATAATTATTTGGCGATAAATCATATTTGTCCTAAAGTTTTATTAATTGAATATTCTGAATATTTAATTAATTATATTTAATTTTGACAATAAATCAAAATATCCTATGATTAATTGATTAAATTTTTATTTAATTATTTAAAGTCAGTTGTCAATTTTTAATAATATAGTTTTTGAATTAAAGTTTGATTTAATAATTGCTTAAGCCATAAATCAATTATTTTAATTCAAAAATCAGTTAAGTTGAAGATAAATCACTTTATTTATTTAAATTAATTCAGAATTATTATGCACATTTGAAAGAGCAGTTAAACTTTAAATCAAAAAATCAATTCAAGTTGCTATCTTTTTGAAACTCAACATCTATTTTGAGTTGAAAATTGATCTAAACTTTTGATTTGAGTTAAAAAGCTATTTTTGCATGATTTACATGATTTTGTGAGTTGATCTAATTCTAATTTCTTGTTGACTCAAAAATCAACTTGAGTTCATCAAGAGTGATTTATGGAGCTTTCCTCATGAATCCTCAAAGCCCTGAATTTCTATAAAATCAAGGCTCAGCTCTTCATAATTAACCACCTCGAATTTGCACAATTATTCTAGCGAATTGGCAATTGAAGGATTAAGCACTTGCAACAAGAGATTTGTGAAATCTTTCATTGTTGGTCACAACTTTTCATAGTTTTTCATATAATAGCTTTGCATTCATAGTTTTCATATTATTTTTAGATTAATTTGCATATCATCTCAATTTCATCTAGATTAGTTTCATATCAGTTTTCATCCTAATTGCATCTAAAATCCAAAAATATAGATTAAATCTACATTCACTTCATATCCATCTTTTGCATTCAAATCCTTCGTTTAGGTGTTGCATTGTCACTGGTCTAGGTCTGATATGAGAATATCATACTCGCACCTACTAGAAGGTAGTAAATCACCTAGTTAGCTTAGTTTCAATTACTTGCAAGATTTTAATTTTTGCTAACCTCTAATGTTTTGTTGAAGTGTTGTGTCCATAGCTAGGTACAATTTTCACACACACACACACACACACACACACATATTACCATATCAAATCCCCCTCAAGATTGGTGTTGTAGAATTTCTAAGGAAATTGGGGGAATACAAGAAAATACTCTCACAGGGAAGGCTAGAGGAACTCTTTTCCCTACTATCACAATAGCCTACCAGTTTGTAATCATTAAAGGTGGATGGGTTCATATGGATAAAATATTGCAACCATGTCATATGGATACTTCAATTGCTAGGATAATAGATCATGAGGGTCTCTACAATGAGATGTTCAAGAAGAGGGTTAAATGCCCATTTATAGATCATATCTTTAATTTTCGTAAAGATATCATTAGAAACATTCCAAACATACAAGAATAGGAGATCAGGAAGGAGAAGTGGCTAGTGTATAAAAAGACACTAGAATTTGTGCAACATTTTGACAAGGGTTATGATCCTCTAAAAGATGACACCCCTTATGGAAAGAAAGTAGAAACTCTTATGAGTCACTTTGAGGGTATCATCCAGACTCTGAATGAGAATAAGGAGAAGGTTATGCAAGCTAAGCCATAAAAGGCTAGATTGGTGTTAAGAAAGCCTGTATTTTCCAAAGTGTTACCCCTGGGTAGATACATGGTGCAAAATAAGATTGGATATAATGTGGTTGTTCCAGGACCATGCAGGAAGGAAAAAACAAAAAGAACAGAGGACATCCCTTCCACCTCAAAGGAAGTAGGAGTGCATGACAAGATTGTGGAAATAACAGATTCACCACAGGATCAACCAATTGAGGTTGTTTATGATTCTCCACCTCCACCAAAGAAGAAAAAATTAGAAGAAAGGCTTGTACATGCTGAGGAGGAATACTCTCCCTCCCAATCACCTCTAAACCTTATGGATCATCAAGAGGTTGCAGAGAAAATACAACAATTGGGTAGTCTAGGTCAAATATTTATGACCTATGAGGAAATAAATGAATGAGTACTAGAGCCACTAGAGGATCCTGAATCATAGTTAACAGTGGGATAAATGGTTTTTAAATAGCTAGACCCCATAACTAAGAAGGCATATGATGAATTTATAGCAGATGATGCTTTTGTAAAGGCTAGGGCTTTCATGCAATTTTTGTGCAAACTGCACATAAACCAATTCTAGGAAACATGTGAGAAAAGGAAGGAGGAGGACCCACAAAAGAACATCAAGGTCATAGAGAGTGAGGTCAAAAAGGAAATGACTAAAAGATTTGAAGGATCACTCAAGAACAATGGAGATAATTGGCAAGAAATTCAAGAGTACATATTCTCCTAGAATGGGACATTGCTGATGCAATAGTCCTAGATGCTATCAAAAAGAAAACCACACCAATTCATAAGACCAGAGAGGAGGTAGAGAAATAAATCAAGGGAGTCACTTTCAGTGATGACCATCAAGCATTGGTTTTGGGGTCCTTGAGAAAGAATGAAAATAACAAGGGAAAACAGATTGCCAAGGGTGATCTTACAGGTAGCCTTCTAGTAAAAAGGGTCAGTGAAACCTCATTAATTGAAGTAATAGGCATGGTAGTGGTAACATCCCAGCTTAAAAAAAGTTGAAAGAGAAGGAAGCCAAGGAGAAAGAAGAGCTCACATTAAGGCTTGAAACAGTGTTTAAATCTTATGGGGAAATGAAGCAAGAGATAAATGAGAAGGATAAAAAAATAGAAGACCTAAAGAAAAGGTTACGAGAACAGGGCCCAATCCAGGTATCATGACAATTGCAACTTTCTTCCTCCCATGCTATACCTCCTTCATCTAGTACAATAATTGAATACCCCCTTCCCATTTAACCTCCTCCTTTGAAATATGAAGAGAAAGAAAAGGATGCAATTTTGCATTTCGCTACTAGTGTAGGACCAAAGGACATATATATAATTGGTGAGCGGTTATCCAAAATTTTGATGACTTTAAAGGAAGACATGACCACTATAGGCCCAATTTTGAATAAGTGGGTTGTAAGAAAAGGTAAATTGAAGTCTTTTTATTCTCTTATTAAGAATCAAAAAATTGAGAATAAGATTCTACAAGATACTCATAAGTTTGTTAGGGGCCTACTTGAGTTTGAAGGAAAAAGGGAGAACTTAGAGAGAAATACATCAATTCTGAAGGAAAAATATTTCCTAGACAGTTTTCATATATTTCCCGGTCTTTTCACAATAGATGGGGCCATAAAGGACAAACAAGGATGGTTGGGACAAATTGATGATGAGTTGTCAACTAGAATAAGCACAATTTTGAATGCAGACAACAATATTCCCTTTGTTCAAACAATTGAAATATTACAAGATGCTAGGGTACATTTCAGAACCCTAAGGAAAGATGTACATCAGGTTAAATTTGAATGGGATGCCTTGATACCTAAAGGAGATGAAGTACTAGATTTCCATTGGCCTAGTGAGGACATTTACACTTCTTGGGAAGCTACATATTCCTTGGAAGATGCAAAGAATTAAGGAATACCCACTGAAAATACAACTTTCACTACTTCAACCACTCGAAGAAAAGAAAACAGTGCAAAGGATCTCAAATAGTTGAATCAAGCACAAAGAGTACACCTAGTAGAATTTGAACTGACCTTGGGAGTTGTTGCAAATTTTTGTGCTCATATAAATAAGAAACTTTGTAAAAATATAACAAGAATGTGTTATATTTATCTTTTTTGTCTTATGTGGTTGCATATTTTGTCTTTTCTAAGAAAGATCCAAAGCTTGTATGCAATCCTTAAAATTCTATAAAAGGATTACCAGGATAATTTTGTAAGGACCAGAACTTGAACATTCTTACTGACAAGTTTTTGAGTCTAGGATACAATAGACTGTATTAGGCCATTTTTTATAGAATAGCAAGTATTACTGGTTTAGCTAATTTTCATATGGTTTTGCATTTTCAAGCATTATGTATACATACAAATGATATAGAAATTTGAATAAAAATCTAGAGTTTATATCTCTCCTTTGTGTATTTTTCTTTGAGTTATGAGTTGTCAGATTCATTGCATGGATTATTTCTATGTGTTGATCTTCTTTAGCTTTGATCTAAGATAAAATTAAATAAGCTTTAGATATAGCACTAATTCTTTGAAGTTTTCATAAGGATATAAATAAGTAGTGTGAATTCAGGATTCCTTTGATCAGAATCACCATAGGGTGATAGTATCTTCTAAGGATAAAGATTATCAAAGTTTAATATATTTGTCTATATATCTCATTTTTCCTTGAAGATGTCACCCAATGGATAAGGCACTGGCCAGCAGTGGAGCTAGTTTATGAAAATCAATGCTTGATAAGGTTCTACTATATTCCTAAAATTTGATATAAATCTTTCAAACTATTTAAAGTATTGTGACTTACAAGTTATCCTACATAATGGTAATGGAGAATCAATAAATGAATGGTTATCATTTAGTATTTTCTTATCATTTATTTATTGTTCTTTAAATCCAGTATGTTATTGTTGAAGTAAGGCTTGTTTCTACTAGATTAGGAGTACCCTCCTTGGTTTCATAGAGCCAGAAGTACAGAGGGTAGTCATGTCCTTATAGTTGTTCCAATCATCATAGAATTCAATATTTGGATCTAACCCATCCTTAAAAACTATAGATGTATTGGTTTCTTTTAAAAGCATAAAGTCAAATTTGAGGAACCAACACTTGCAATGGCACATGTATTCTTTCTAGATATCGTCAGACTCTATGGAATTCCTCATAAAATTATATCTGATAGAGATTATCTCTTTACTTCTTCCTTTTGGAAAGAGTTGGAGACAACTTTGGGCACCAAGCTCAATTTCAGTACAACTTATCATCTTGAGACAGATGGTCAGACTGAGAGAGTCAACTAAGTGTTAGAGGATATGTTTTGCATGTATGTGATGGATCATCAAACCACATGGGAGGATTATTTGCATTTGGTGTATTTTTCCTATAATAATGGGTATCATTCATCTTTGGGTATACCACCTTATTAGGCCTTGTATGGTAGACCTTGCATGACACCTTTGAGTTGGGATAGGATTAAGGATAGGGTAGCTATCGGGCCATAGGAGGTTAGAGAGATGGAGTAGCAAGTAGATGTGATCAGGAAGCATCTTAGAGAGGCTCAAGATAGGCAATTAGAAGCATGCAAATGCAAAGAGGATTGATCCTATTTACATGGTTGGTGACAAAGTCTTCTATAGAGTGCAACCGCATAAGAGCCCAATCATTTTTGGAAAGGGTTCTGAGCTCACACCTCATTTTGTTGGACCTTTTGAGATCTTAGAGAAGATAGTCCCAGTTGCATATCATCTAGCTCTACCACCTAGCCTATCACGTATCCATGATGTGTTTCATGTTTCTATATTGAGAAAATATATTTATGATGAGTCTCATATTATTTATTCATATCCTATATAGGTGGAATCAAATGGGAAGCTAGCACTAGAGCCCATTCATATTTTGGCTTGTAGGATGCTGGCCCTTCAAGGTCGAGAGCTAGACCAGGTAAGGGTCTAGTGGGATTGCTATGATGAGGTTACAACATCATGGGAGGACATAATACAAATAGGAGCATAGTATCCCCATCTTTTTGATGAAATCTAGGAAGAACCTCATGCCTAGGTGGAGGATGTGAGGCCTCAGCCTATAGCACCATTTTATAGCAAATTGTTTCCACCTTATGATTATCATGTTAATACATTATTTTTTTATGTTGGACTATTTGGATAGGGATTTTATATTTTTGATACTATCTAATAGCCTATGATTATGTGGATGATGATTTAGGACATATTTCCATGTTTTGATTATTAGGTCTTGATGTTATGGTATTTGATGAATTTTTTAATTTAGAATATTATGCTTTAATTTCATGTTGACTTGAGAAATGTTTATGTGAAATGATCATGGTTAATGAATTAGTTTATTTGATATATTTATGTGTTCCTGAAATAACCTGATTGAAATTAAGAAATGTATTCTTGATATTATGTGAATTTCTTATGATGTAGTGTGGATGCAAATGGATTATATAATGTATTTATTGTGTGCATTTTTCCCTAAATTTTGGGCATGAAAGGAAGATGGATAAGAGAGTTGAATGAATCAGAACCAATAACAAGGGAGAACCTAGGTATGCTAGAGGAAAGGGGAATGTATATCATTTATGGACGGAAGGTAGATGGAGGGAATGGATGGTGGTAGGATAAACGAGATTAAAGGGTGGGGAAAAAGGGGATGAGGATCCAAGGATGATGCTGAAAAGGACTTAAAATCACCACACTAAAGAGAGGAAAATAAATGGAAAGATGACCGATAAAGGATGGATAGAATAGCAAGATGCAGGGAGAGAATGAAGACATGTATGTTCCAAATCATGCTTGGACATTATTTTTTTTTGTTGTTTCAATGCTTCTAGTTTTATGAAGGGAGAAAATATGAAAATGGAAGGTGGATGGATTGGATGAGTGGTATGAATAAGATAGAGGATAAGGGGTAATGTATGGATGATATGGATAGAAACATAAGATGGAAATGAGGGAATGCATGGGATAATCAAGATCAAAGTCATGGAAAGGAGGACTATAATGGATGTTGGATTGAGGGAAGTGAATAAAATAAGGACTAGGAAGTGAAGGATACAAACAAGGATGTCAAGACCAAATATGGGAAAGTTAAAGGAATTATGTAAACTAATGGATAGGATATGGATAGTGAGTAAGGAAAATGGATGGCATCTATAGATGAATTGAATAAATGGGATAGTCAAGATAAAAGATAGGAAAGGAAGATGATGGACTTAGATAGGATGATGGATGGTGGATATGAAATGTGGAAGACATATATGGTAGCAAAGGATGGATGAAGCTTTTCTCCAAGTGTAGAGTACAAGGGGATGAGGATAAGTGAACGGATGGAAGAAGTGAATTTTAGAAGATGATGGATATGTGATAGGATGATGGAGGGAATGACTCAAGCATCTAGTTACTTGATATTTTTTCTTTTTTGATTTTTTTTTGTTGTATCAAGGCATTGGGGATATATGCACATAGATATTGGTAGAAGGGTTGGATGGAAAATTAAATGGACTCCACAGGAAGGAGGATGGGGATTTATGCAAAATATTGGATTAAAGGGGTGGATGAGTATGGAAAGATTGGAGGACAATGGCTGGGAGGTTGGAATATATATGGATAGGTGGATGGGGGAGATGGAAAGATCATCATTGGCACACATCTTGAAGGGTGGTAGAGTAGTGGAGGATGATATTTTGGAGGAGAAGGAGGAGAAAAGGTGGATTTGGTGATATAAGGACCCAAAATAGAGGGAGGAGGTAATGGAGTTGGAAAGTAGAGGATTTTTAGAGAGAGTATTAGAGGACTTATGAGTGGAGGAATCTTTTGGATTGGCAAGGTTGGATGTCAATTTAGATTTTTCTTTGAGACACATTTATTCAATGAGTAAACCCACATTATTTTTGAAATTTTCATTTTGGGCCTTTGTGGCCTTTTGAACTTTTCTTTCTTTTGGATCATAGTTGTCTTTTCTTGAATATGTCTTTTAGATGGGACATGTTGATCCTTATATTTTTTTGGTTTTTTGGCTTTATGCATCTTTTTTTGTTTGTTTGTTTGTTTGTTTTAGCATCCAAATTTCTCCCATTAGCCATGGTATAGGTGCATGAGAAGGGATAGTTTAAAGAGTTAACATATGAAATTACAAAGGGTGAATGGTGGAATAAAATCAAGGATGTGTGTCTTTGTGGATCTTTCTTAGGGATGTGAGGTCAACTTGGAGATGGAAGATGGATGTAAGTAAGGACCTAAAATGGAGGGAAGGGATGAAGGATTTGGTTTGGGAACATAAGGACCCAAAATGGAAGTAGGTGAGGAAGGGATGGAGTTTTCAACATATGGACCCAACATGGAGGTAGATGTGGAGGGAATGGAATTTCAGACATAAGGACCCAAAATAGATTTGGAGGGTGGGTGAAAGGAAAATTTGAGTTTAAATGGAGGTATTTTGGATTGGGAAGGGGTGGAAGGTGTACCAACATTTGGACACATTATTTTTGCAATGGGATACTTATTATTTTGAAAACAAGATGTGAGTCCATTTGGATGGGATTCATGGATGCATTGGATAGGTGTCATGGGAGTGTGTGGAGGATTAGGAGCATGTGGGGGATTAGGGGGGATAATAGGATCTTAAGATGGTTGAGGATCATGACATGGGGATAACAGGGTACTTTGATCTTGACTTCTAAGAGGATTATGTGGTGCAGTAGAAGGGATAAGGGGATCTTTAGATGGAAGAATATCATACAATGGAATGGAGGGGATGGAATCACAAGATGAAGCTATTTGATCTTGACATGGAGGGGTATTAGTGGAGTGAATAGAAGAGCTACACTCATGAAGTGGATGGGAAGTGGATGTTAAGGCATGATATGGAAAAGGATCATTGGATGGGGTAGAGGGGAAGAGTTAATGAGAGGGAGGGGAATAAATAATGGATGGGATAATAAGGATGTCTTGATCTTAATTAGGAATTGTATCATGAGATGGATTAAGAGGTATAAGTAGATCTTGAGATGGATCTACATCATGGGATAGAGAGATTATTAGATTTAGAGGAGGAGAGGAATCCATGGTAGCATGCTTTAAAAAAGGTCTTGACATGTTTGGACTTGGGAGGATGATGGGAGGGAGGAGGTAGAAGATTTAAATAAAGTGGATGGAGGGATAAAAGAATCATGAGACTTAGAATATTTAGGTGTTTCTTTATTTGGAGAAAATGATGGGGTGAACATGACTCTAGATGAGTGAGGAGCTTTATTTAAAGTTGGGGCTTTAGACTCATTTTCTCGTATCTTGACCCAATTAAAGGAAATCTTCTTAGAAGATGGGGATGATGATGGTTTTGAAGGATTATGATCATGTAGAGGTTGAAGATTAGGTGGAGGAGTGGGGATGGATAGGGGATGAAGATTAAGGCTTTAGATAAATGTCGAAGGACATCTGTCTTCAAAGATAAACTTTTTATTTTAACCCCCATTTTGTAAGTTAAGGACACGATTTTCAAGCTCTTAAATCTCTTGGGAAAGGTTGGGTGTATTGGAGGAATGATGTGAATTATGAAAGGAACCATGGGGGGGTGAAGATTGAGATGAATTTCACTTGTCAAAGATAGAGGAAGGATAATACGTGTGAGATGCATTGGGGTTTTCTATCACATGTTGAGGTGGACTGGATGAGTTTGATGAATGTGATTGATAAGTTTGTTAGAGTAGAGGTATGGTGTGATATTGAATTTGAGTATCTTTAATCATTTGGAAAATCCAATCTCTATTAATGATGTCTAAATGAAGTTTTGGATTTGGATTAGAAGAAAATGCAGATTAAGATTTGAATTAAGAGTGGATGAAGCGAAAGATTTGAGGATGTATGAAATATGAACTTAGGACTAGGATAGAGTTAGGAATTTTTTATTTATTTAAGAGGGTAGGGCCTCAAGGATTTTATTTTATTTTGATTTGTTTGTGATGGAAGGGCCTCAAGTATTTGATTTGATTTGTTTTGTATTTGAAGGTTTGAGACAAACCTAGATGGAACAAGACCCTATGATAGTGAAAATAAAGGATTGATTTGGATTATGATCTTCTTCTACTTGGATATGGACCTGTGATCCCAAGTAAAACATGATAGGATTAATAGAATTAATTACTTGAGATAGATTTATGTTTTGAAAGAAATAATTCAATTAGATGTGTTTTCTAATCATGAGGGTCTATGTAACACTTTTGATTAAACTATTTCAACCTAATATTGATAAAAGAATGAAATATGAGATTTGATTTGATTAGTCTTGATTATGCTTGGATATGGATCAATCAATGCAAGATTTGATTAAAGTCCAAACAATGATTTTTCTCCTATGTTCAAAGTAGAAGATTTTATGAAAATTTAGATTAGAAGATGATGTGGATATAGATTGGAATTAAAATGAAATAAATTTAGAAGATAAATGAGGGGGATTGGAAGAAAATTGAATGGATAAATGGGTGATTGATCTATGAAGGGGATAAATATATTGAATTGGGATTTGATTGGAATGAATTTGACAAGTGGATTGGATTAGCAAGGTAATGATGTGATTTGATTGGAAGGAAAATGAATGATGAAACTAGATTAAGAAAGTAGATGTTGATTTGGATTTTGAAGAATGATTAGGATGGAGACTAATTTATCTTGATTGAACGATTAGGAAGAGGATAAAATGATTTGGGTTAGGTTCGATTAAGATTAGAAGAATGATTAAGAATAATGATGAAGATGACTTAAAATAATTGATTAGGAGGATTTAGAAGAATTTTTTAGGATGATTATGAATATATGAATGACTTGAAAGAAGTGATTAGGATGAGGGGAATGATTAAGAATGAAGATACTTAAGATGATTAAGAGATGAAGAGGAAGGATTATTAGGATATGGAGGAATGATTAAGGATGTAGAGTAATGATTTTGATGATTGAATTTTATTAATAATATGACTAAGGATGTTATGGATGATTAGGAGATGATGACTAGGGTGATTATACTATATGAATGAATATGATGATTAGGAGAGATTACATCTAGAGGAATGATTAAAAGGTGATTAGGATAAGAAGTATGAAAGAGATGATGAATTTTATAGATGGAATAAATGATGTGGAGATGATGTGGAATGCTTGAATAAGTGGACATTAAACAAGACTTGTTTTTGTTGTTTTTGAAATATTTTTGATTTTTTTGATTTTTTGAGTTTTGTAATGTTTTTGGGTTTTCAAGCTATATGTTTTTTGGATTTTGAAGTTTTTAATATTTTTGGATTTTTGAAAGTTTATGCTTTTTTTGGAATTTTTAATGTTATGAATTTTTTGTATTTTTTATTTTAAAGTGTAAAGGGAAAAAATGAAATTATATACAAACATAATTTCTAAGGCTTAATTTGAATGGTGTGACTCCTTTTGGCTACAAATTGGGATGTTTCTAAGCATTGAAGAAAATCAGTCACACCAACAATCCTATTGAGTTTTCAACTAGGATTTAAAAGCTCAACTAGGGTATGTCCTTGATATACGCAAGGTATGTGATGCCCAAATCCATAGATGAAAGAGAATAATACCACACAGCTGTGAGGAGAAGGTAACCCAAATCTCCACCTTCACTTCCCAAAGGTATAGAGTTCTTTGGGGCTTAGACAAGATTGACAAGATTCTACTTCCAAGAGAGGTATATTTGGATTATCCTCCCACTATTTATACTCTACTGGCACATGTGAGCTAAGGTTGTCCCTTGAGGTGATCAAGTCCCCAAGAAAAACTCCTAAAAACAAAATAAGACCACATATTTATTGTGCACTCAAGGTCACCTGAAGGCATTAAAGGAGAGAATATGTACGTGGACTTGGGGTTTAAAAGACTGATGTAGGAGCATCCTAGGGAAGTTAGGAATCCTACTTTTTGGAGTATTTTGTCCCTACGTGTCTCAATTAGACTGCTGGCTGAGGGGATTGGTTGAAGAGGTGTTGCTCGGTTACCATGTTGCATGAGGAGCTCAGTCACTGAAGGACTCAGTTTCTTCTAGTGCTTGGTCAATATGTGCTTGGCTATACCTAGCTTTCTCAATTTTTTTTACTAACAATCAAATTTTTGGGCTTGCCAACTAGAGTTCATGTCAATTTGATGGGCCAAATTGATACATTTAATGTGTGTAGTATGTGTTTCATTCTCCTATGTATATTTGGATGCCAACATGGATAATTATTTAATTGTAAGGTTATTTGAGAGATAACTTGTGTTGCATTTAATATTTGTTTATTTTAGGAGCTGACTTGGTTTAGGATCTATTTCTTTCACTAGTTGACTTATGGCTGAAGAAGTAATATTTAAGAGGGGTCTAGGGTAGAGTTGTTGAGATAGAAATAAGAGGTAGCAGAGATTCAAGTTAGGTATCTAGAGCTACAAATTTGTGATAAGAGCTAGTGGTTGAGGCTTGGGAAAAATGAGATTTCTTGGTGGCTTGCGAGCTCAAGTTTAGATCTTGCTAGATGTTTCTACTAGATTGATGTGTTATTTTAGATCTTGCTAGCTAGGGTTAGGGTTTGAATTAGGTCTTGAGGGTTCTTGCATAACTATTAATTTCTTTGTAATTGGTCGTGAACTATTACTTTCTTTGTAATTGGCCATAATCAGGAAGGCCTTATAGTCTGACACATTACATGTAATCAGTAATTTTATGAATAAAGAGTTCAGATGGTTATTAGATCTTTCTTTGTTTTTAGATTCTATTGTGTGATAGTTTAGCTAGGGGCTCAAACATCTCCTTTGGGGATTCTCTTGGCTTTGTACTATGTCACATGGTATCAAAGCTTGAAATTATTGAGTGTGTAGATAGATCACCGAAGGTGAGGCAGTTTGCACAAGGACCTTGGGTTGGGTTGATCTAGTGGTGATTTATTTGCTTGGGTTTATGAATATATTGGGATATTCCTCTAAGAAGATTAGACCATAGGGTAGTTGTAGATCTCTATGATACTATAGATTCAAGGATTACAGAGAAGGTTAAAGAAGATTTTAGATCTAAGATGGAATTGATGAAGAATGACATGATCTTAGAGATTATGAGGGCTATTATTGGTATGCCAAGGAATCTTGGTACTGATGATTTCTATGAGGAAGTTGCTAATGACTTTAAGGCTGTTGGATTGGATGGAGATGATGGAAGTGATCGGTTTTAGAGATCTAGAGCTTGGTTAAGTACTAGTTACTAACAAGAAGTTTCTAACTTCTTTGGTACTTTGAGACCTGAGGACTTGATTGATTGGATTGGTGAGTTAGAAGACTTCTTTGAGATTGAAAAAATTGAAGATCCTCTTAGAATGAGGTTGGCACAAAAAAATTTGAAAGGACATGCTACTCTTTGGTGGAAAGAAATACATAGAGAAAGAGAATATGAAGGTGAAATGAAGATCAATTGGTGGAGGTTGATGGTGGCTAAATTGAAGGCTAAGTTGGGCTGAGGAAGAGGATAGGTAAGGTTTCCTTTAAGGGTAATTTTTTTCATTGTGGTGAAGAAGGACATAGAGCTTATGAATATCCCTAGAAGATTGGTTCTTGAAGAAATATTGTGGTGAATGAGGCTGAAGACTCAGCAAATGCACCTAGACAGAGAGGGGAGAAGTTTTTGGCTCAGCGAGTATTGTTTGGTAAAAGAGTACTAGAATAGAGGAGTAATTTGTTCAAGACTCATTGTAACTTTGCTGGTAAATTTTTTAATGTGATTATGGATGGTGGTAGTACTGATAACCTTGTAAACAAGGAGATGGTTTAGAAACTTGGTTTGAAAAGAGCTAGACATCCTTGTCCTTATAGGATTGGTTGGTTACAAGATGTTCATGCTTTGGAAGTAAAGGAGCAATGTATTGTTGACTGTCAGATTGGCCAGTATAAGGATCAAGTGTTGTGTGATATTGTGGACATGAGTAGTTGCCACATATTGCTTGGTCGATCTTGGCAGTATGATTGTAGGGCTATGCAAGATTGTGTCAAGAATGTGTTTACTGTTGAGAAGGGTGGAAGGAAGTTTTCATTGATTCCTTTGTAGAATGAAGAACTTGGTAGTATGAACCTAAGCTTTGGGAGCCGAGTTGAGTTGAAAGATCCTGGAAGGGTTAGAGATCAGTATGGAGAACAAACCTATGGATTGTTGAGAAAAGACTTGAAAAGGAAGAGATACTAGAAGTGGATGAGTGTGCAAGTTTAAGACTTGGAGGACATGTATGTGAAGAACCAATTTAGGGTTTATGTGTTGAATCTTGTAAGATGTTCTTCTAGCCTTTAAGAACATCTATTCAAACCTTGAGTTTCTGATGCAGGAGCATCCTAGGGAAGTTAGCAATCTTGCATGGTGTAGTATTTTGTCCCTATGTTGCTTGGTTACAGTTTTGGATGAGGGCCTCCATCGAAGAGGTGTTTCTCAGTTACTATGTTAGCCATGGAGCTTGGTCGCTGAAGGACTCAGTTTCTTCTGGTGCTCGGTTGATATGATCTCTGCTATTCCTATCTTGCTTGGTTATTTTACTGTCACTTGACAGTTTGGGCTTGCCGACTGGATTTCTTATGAATTTTACTGGCCAAACTGATACATGTAATGTGTGTGGCATGTGTTTCATTCTCCTTTGTAAACTTGGAGGCCAAAATGGACAATAAATTAATTGTAAGGCTATTTCATAGCCAACTTGTGTTACATTCAATATTCATTTGTTTTAGGAGCTGACTAGGTTTAGGATTTATTTCTTTCTTCCAGCCAACTTGTGGCTGAAGAAGAAGTATTTAAGAGGGGTTTGGGGTAGAATTATAGAGAAATATAAAAGAGGTAGAATAGATTCAAGTTAGGAATCTAGAACTACAAATTTGTGAGCAGAGCTAGTGGCTGGAGCTTAGGAACAAGGAGATTTCTTGGTGGCTTGTGAGCTTAAGTTTAGATCTTGTTGGATGTTTCTACTAGACTGATTTTTTTTTTTTAGATCTAGCTAGCTAGGGTTAGGGTTTGAATTAGATCTTGAGGTATCTTGCATAACTATTACTTTCTTTATAATTAGCCATAACTTGGAAGGCCTTATAGCCTAACACATTACATGTAATCAATTATTTTATGAGTAAAGAGTTCAAATGATTATCAGATCTTGCTTTTTTGTTGGATTCCATTGTTTGGTATTTTAGATGGGGGCTTAGACATCTCCTTAGGGAATTCTCTTGGCCTTGCACTGCATTAAAGACAGTTGTTCCTTTTAATTCCAAACCCAAATGTGAAAGTTAATTTTTAGCCCAAAATTGAAAATGTGTGGAAAACACTTCAAACATAATGTCTAAGGATAATTAAAAAAATAGATTCCTTGCATTTTTCTAATGAATTTTTTAATTTTTTTTGCTAAGATACTATTTTTTATGCCAAGTTATGAGATCTTGAAGTTTGAAAAGAAGTGTCAACTTGGAATGTGCACACCTAATTTTCCATTGGAAATCTGATAAAAAAATTATACATCTAGACAAAGGGGTGAATCATCTTTTTATTGCTTCTTGAATCGTTCAAACCCGAGTTGATTTACAAAAGTTATAGCCATTTTCATGAAACAACTCCTTTATTTGGTTTTAATGGTAAAAGAGGCCAAGTTTAACCTGTGACAACTAGCCCTTGGGCCACACATGAACATGGGTTGAAAGATGAGGGAATGGACTTTAGCAGATCCCCTAGTTACCCATCTAACGAGGAGCTAAGAGCCTATAAAGAATAAATCCCAAAATTAAGACCTATTATTAAAGAATAAAATAGGTGAAAAATTACTTAAAAGATAAATTAAAAACACCAAAATAAATTAAATATATTCCAATTAAGTTATAGTTCCTTGTAAAAAAAAAAATGAGAACATAGCCCCCACAAGACCGTGTCTGCAGCCCCACAAGAGGACTGTGTTCACAACCTCACATGGGGAATGTGATCAAAGCCCCACATGGGGACTGTGCTCACAACCCCGCAAGGGAACTCTGTTCACAATCGTGCGTGGGGTCTGTGGTCACAGCCTCACAAGGGGACTATGTTCACAACCTCACATGGGGGTTGTGTTCATAGTCTTGCATGGGGTTTGTGCTCACATCCCCGAAAGGAGACTGTGCTCAAAGCCCCACGTGGGGTCTGTGTTCACAACCTCGCATTGGGTTTGTATTTAAAATTTTTTTTTTAATTTTTTTAATTTGTTTTTATATATACATACATATATATACATACATATATATACATATATTCATATATATACATATATATATGGGTGGTCCCACAATAGTGAGTCCCACTTTTTGGCCAACTTTGACACAGAGTTTAACATTCCAAGAAAAAACTTCACTTTCGAACATATGTTGCCGTAAAACTATTAGGAATTTGAAGATGATGTAAAATAGAGTCATTTAGAATTTTATTTCAAGTTTCTATATATATATATATTAAAAAAAATCATTTAAATTCATTTTTCCTTCTCCTTCTAAAAGTGGTTTGCGTGAAAAAACTATGTTTTTAAGGAGTTACTGTCACTTGGATCCGCATAATTTTTTTTTAAAATATGATAACAATGTAATTCTTTCGAGATTATATTTTTAACTTCAATATCTAAAGGATGCAATTGGTTTTATTCATTTTGGATCAATGTTTCATAGTTTATTAAGTTTTAAAGTGACAGTAACTGTAATTTAGACATAAGGTCACTTGGATCGCTCTAACTTGATCTGTGTATATCAAAATTCATTTTTTCTTTTTTTTCATAGAAAGGTAACAAAAATATGCTTTTCCTACATATTTTTTATATATATTTTTTATCATTTACTATTTTTCCCAAAGTCTTGAAGAGACAGGTTGCTGAATGACCAAACAACTAATGTTTAGTTAAAGTAATATTTAAAAGTGATAATGAACTCAATATGTATTAAAATTATATTCATTAGAAAGCTTGTTCTAAATAGCATCATTTGAAATCATCTATTTGAAAAAAAATCTGGTTTAGTCCTTGTTTCAAGCCCTGGAAGACCATTTTTCTAAAGTTTTATTATTTTTCGAGGGCAAAATTTCAGTTTTGGGGTCTTCATGTGAATACCCCCTTCGCACGAAGACACTTGAGGGGATTCATGTGAAGACCCTTCATACGAAGCCTCTCAAGTAAAAATCCTAAAAAAAAGACATCTGTCAGAATTTTTTCTTGGCTACTTCGCACGAAGTATATACTTCAAGCGAAGTCGGCTAGTAAAATTATTTTGTAAATAAAATTTAGAATGGTATAAAAGTAAAACATTTTGTTTCTATTTTATATCTAATTGTAATTAATAAATTCACATTTTCTATTATTGAAGGCATTTTTTGAAGGAGGATTGATATTTCTATTTTTTCAAAGGCATAATTTTGGAGAGGAAAAATATTAGATTAAAGTATTTTTTGAAGAAGAAAATTTGTGTTGATGATCTTGTGGAAGACATGTTTTTGAGCTCAAAGAAATGGGGAACAAGAAGGGAAGACAAAGTAAATATTCTAGAAAAAGGACACCTGGTACTGAGCAAAGAAATCATGAAGTTGCATTGACATATTATCATAAAACAAAAGAAGCTAAAAGACAAGCTGAAGTAGGAGGGTCAAGTCAAGTCAAAGAATTACACATTGAAGAAGGGTCAGGATTACTCCCTACGGAAGCTCAAAAAATTGATGTTGGAGAAGGGTCAACATCACACACTCCCAATGGTATGGATGAACTTTAAAATTTAGCTCAAACTATAAAGAAAAATATTAATTATAGAAACTTAGATCATTTACTTACAATGGATGTGGACAATTTGAGATCACTTGCTAATGTTCAACCCTTAAGTCTTGCTAAGAAGAGATCAATGAATATGATAGCAAGATAAATATTGGGTAAATTTTGATAATTTTGAAACACTTGAACAAGCTCAATTGCTTTCACTTATACTTATAAACAAAAAGATGGAAGGGGTATTAAAATTATTGGGTATAGACACATCATCAAAGAAGAGAAAAGTTGTTGATATGCAAACTGATATGATTGAAAATCTTAAGAAAGGTTTGAACTAGTTAGGGAAGTGATCTTGAACTATAGATAAGTCCATTACAAGAAAAGTTATGTTGACATCCATTGTAGGTAACACTATGGGACGAAAAAGACAGATATCTTCAGTTTCATCTCAGTTTGGTTTTAATAGGAAAACAATATCATGATATGTTAATAGGAGAATACTTTTGGATGATAGCACCTTGGAAGGCAATTGGGAAATCATGTGAAGAGCTCCTCATTTTGATAGGATTGATGAAGGAACAAAAAATTTGGTCACATCATTTTGGAATGATAATATATGTCCTTCATCAAACACTAGAGATGTTATCAGACATAGAATTTCAACTAAACAATATGAATATCATACGAAACATTGGTTGGACACAACACAACATGAAATGTATGTGTCATTTTGTAGTTCAAATCCTAATATAAAGATTGGGCAAACATTGTTTGAAAGATTGAAGCCATATTATATCAGGACAAACAAAGTGTTTGAAATTTGTTGTCATTGTTATCATATTGAATTTGATCTCCGCTATCAAGTTTTTTAAAAGTTTGTGGAAGACACTTATGGTTTTGAAAAGGCTCCTCCTACTAGATGAAGTGAGTTCATCTCATCCATTTTATGTGACAAAAGAGATGATGTAGCTGGATAAATAAATTGCATAAAAGGAATATGCCAAACATGTGCCGATTTGTCTCTTTCTCCTTTGAAAAATGAAAATATTGATGTAACAAAGATGCTAAATTGTAAGAGTTACAAATATGTAAAGAATGAAAGAAAATTTGGGAAAGAATCCAAAAGGTTAGAATATGTTGAAGAGGAGATAAATGTTGGAGTATTTATGGAAAAATTTAAAAAATTGATTCAACCCTACATTCATCATGCTTTTTTTTGTAAAGTGGCAAGCACAAAAATTTCAAACACTAAGAGACAATTTCCCACTTGGAACTATTGTATCAGTTGTTGATTTTGCAGAAAATTATTCTTTTGTTCATCAAAAGGTAATTCAGTCATAATACTATTTTTCAGAGAAAATTACTATTATGGTACATGTGTGTTATCGACAGACACAATTAGATTTGGATGGTATTTAGAGCACACATGAAGCATGGGCCATCAAGAAGGAATATCATTTTTATATAAGTGATGATAGAGAGCATGACATTCATTATCTGGAACATTGCTTCAAGATGTTTTTTGCAAATTTGAAAGAAAGAGGTATAAAAATTGATAAGCATTATGTTTGGTAAGATGGATGTGCTACACAATTCAAATAATCAAGACCATTTTATGCACTATGTAGATATCATTGTAATGAAACCATACCACATGTCTAGAGTTTCTTTGAGAGTGGACATGTAAAAGGTGAACATGATGGTGTCGGAGCTTGCATCAAATGTGCTATACAAAAGTATCAAATGAATGATAAGGGAGTGCATATAAAAAGTTAACATGATGTGGTTGAATGGTGCAAGACACATTTTGCACCAAATGAGAATGACACATCATCAAGATTGACTCAGGCGGTGCCATATAGAAAATTTTGGGAGAAAAAAGGTATGCACACATTTTTAAATTATTTGAAAATGTTTAAAAATTTTATGATATTTTTTATTCAAATTATATTTGTATAGAATGTATTATTTATGCATTTGTTCAGGTATGGATAGAAAAATTATGCATGGTTGCAATAGGATAGAAAAGATGTGATCTTTGCATTCAGTTATGAGTACAAATTGTCACAATTGGATGTTGAACACTTGGGACTACTCATGCTTTTGTTGTCACTGTATTGCTGACAATTATGAGGAATGTATCAATCAAGATTGTGGATATGTAGGCACATGGAATCTAGTGCCACTAGTTGTTACTGATATATTTGATAGAGATGAAGATGAAAACTTCGGTGATGTTCCTTTGATTTCTACTGATTATGATCATATCTTAGGATTGGTCAAAATTGGTAAGTGTATATATTTCACATTATATGGTACATTAGGTTGCATGTATAGATAGATATATAGATCTATAGATTGAAATAAGTATTTATTTTAAGATCTCACACATGTATATATAAATTTACTCTGCAGGAGATGTCTTTGCAGTGATTGTTGAGCGTGGAAATGTAGAAGGAGTTGGTTATTATTTACTGCATTGTACTGCAAAGAGGATGAAGTTAATTGAACCTAAAGAAAGTGATGGAATGTTGTTCCTCATAGGTTTGTATATGGTTTACATCAATATATTGAACTCAATTTGTAAATTTTAAATTTTAACCTTTTAACAAATTCCAAATTGAGTTTGTTTAAATTTATATATTGTTAAAATTTGTGACTTGCAGGTTGAGTTGTTTTAGAGAGAACATATTTCAAGAAAATCAAAGTGATTCAACATGGTATTCACTTTGTTGATTATGAACTAGACAATAAGGTGTTTCAATATAGTCACCTAGTAGTTGCCACATCCATTTGTCTTCATACAGTTAAATCTCAACGTGGACGTCATAAGTGGAGACTAGATAGTGAGGATCATGAGAGAATATTACATGTTCTCCATGAAAGGTCTAAACCACTTGAGTTGGTCTAAAAAGTATAATATGTATACTTATTTCTTGTGTTAGGATCTACTTGATATGTCTGGATTAAATTTAATTATACTTTGTTTATATATTTAAACATATGATGGACTATAATTTTTTGATATATGATGAGCCTATTTGATGGTTCAATGGTTTTAATATATATAATTTTATATGTATACTTTGATTAGTCAATGATTTTTATAGATTGCATATTAGTTAAATATTTTATGTATGCTTTGATGAAATTAGTTATATTACTTATGACACATGTTAGTTATAGAATTAGTTAGAATAGTTATTATCCATTAGTTACATGTATTAACTAGTTATCTTTTATGATATTAATTCTAGATCCCCTTAAGACCTCTCCTTAAGACACTAAAAAATGATGAAATTAGATATATTACTTATGACATGTGTTAGTTCTAGAATTAGTTAGAATAGTTATTATTCACTGGTTACATGTATTAACTAGTTATCTTTTATGATATTAATTCTAGATCCCCTTAAGACCTCCCTTTAAGACACTAAAAAATGATGAAATTAGTTATATTACTTATGACATGTGTTAGTTCTAGAATTACTTGGAATAGTTATTATTCACTAGTTACATGTATTCACTAGTTTTCTTTTATGATATTAATTCTAGATCACCTTAAGACCTCCCCTTAAGATACTAAAAAATGATGAAATTAATTATATTACTTATGGCATGTGTTATTTCTAGACTTAGTTAGAATAGTTATTATTCATTAGTTACATGTATTAACTAGTTTTCTTTTATGATATTAATTCTAGATCCCCTTAAGACCTCCCCTTAAGACACTAAAGAATGATGAAATTAGTTATATTACTTATCATATCTAAACAAATCATATCATCTAATCAAATAAAACCATGTAATCAAATCATCTAATCAAATTATATATCATCAAGTAAAATCATCTATTCAAATAAAATAAAATCATATCATCTAATCAAATCAAATATCATCAAATAAAATTCTCTCATCAAATCATCTAATCAAATCATATAAAATCATATCATCTAATAAAATAAAACCATATAATCAAATCAAATCTAATCAAATATATGTCTCTAATCAAATATATGTCTCTAATCAAATACATGTCTCGAATCATATGTCTCTAATCAAATATATGTCTCAAATCAAATATAAGTACATCTAATAAAATATATATGTTTCTAATCAAATATATGTCTCAAATCATAAACTGAGTCTCAAATAAAAGATATGTTCAACATGTCCTAAACTAGGGAGTCATCTAGGCGCATGCGAACAGAGTGACCCTCTGAGCGACTGCCACAAGCATCCTCTGGCTATGAGATAGCAACTGATCCCTATGAATATAAATGCTTGTATATATGATAATAATCTAAAATAATTAAAATATTATACATGCATGTTTAAACTTACATATTTTTAAAACTTACCTAACCACTACTAGCTGGTGTCACATCTACTGAATTGCTCCTATGAAAAGCATCATCTGGCTATAAAGAAGTGAATGACCCCTACAAATTTAGTGTACAACAATTGGTTATATACATGTGCATAGTATATATATTATGTAAAGTACTTGAAATATATAAATACATGTACATACATATGCATGCTTAAACATACATATATCTAAAACTTACCTAACCACTAGTAGGTGTCACATCATGTGGAAGATGCTCTAAGCCCACACTAGAGGTAACATGCTCTGCTAACTATGCTTACAAAGTATTATACATTGAACAAACATCAATACACAAGTCTACAATTAATTGTTCACTAAAACTCCTAATAAAAAATAAAAGAAAATTTTATATGTACCTAGGTCTTAGGAGCAGGAGGATCATCAGCACGCTACACCATCACATCATCAATTGAAACTACATCACCCACACCACCTAAGGTCCCAAACCTTTGTAGTAATGAGGAGTGTAGGAGTGACACTAGCTGGGAGGGGAGTAATGTAGAACTTGAACCATCTGGATGCAATAACATATCCATAAATGACCTGCCATTAGTGCCAACGTCCACCTGAACCAACCCACACAACTGCTCATTAAAAGCATCTAGGCCCTCAGTGGTGATGCATACATCTCCAATCTGTATACCTGGCTTTGCAGTTGTAGAGTGATTTTTGGGTGCACAACGCTCTACACTATGATGTGCCTGACTAGTAGATGGTGCATCCTATGTCAGTGGAACTTTAGGACCCTGTGCAAGTGCAATGGAATCCCTGACTAAATGTATTGGGATCCTGTGCATGTCGGCAATATGAGAATAGGCCTACAGGAGATCCTCCAAAAAGTAAAGGGCCATATCTAAAGTACTCTGATGACTCGATAGTGCTCATATCTCTCCAAGTATAGGAAGACATGCATCTCTATATGTCTCCTCACTCACACCTGCAGTAGTACTAGATGAAGCCTTGGAAGATGATCTAGCTCTACTTAGTCTAGTCAAAATGTATCTACCCACTGAATCTAAAGTGATGGATGTGGCTGTAGAAGCAATCTATCCTATACTATCCACAACTCCCCTCTGAGAAGCAATGATGACTCTATTTATAGTAGCAGCCATTGTCGGTGTCACTGCTAGAGTTCTCTCCCCAACTAGCTATCTATGAGGTTGCACAACTTGATCAACGCTACACTACTGATCACAGTCTATAACCCTACCTTTCCCCTAACCATAATATGATAGGATATCTAAATAGTTGACCTTGAGTCCCAAACAGAACTCAGCGTACAACTATTTTGCAAAATATAATGGAATTTGGTCATTATTTGGATAACGACCATGTGCTACAAGATGTCGAGGGTAAATCATACATGCAATGTGAGGTATCACACACCGTGTGACTTGATATGCCCTCACCACTACCTTCCCCTCATAATGTGTGAAAACCTCTCATTTGATGGTTTCCTTGGGGATGAGGCTCTGAACCGTCGCCAAGGAAACATCGCTCGAGACCTCCTCCCTAAACTCTCAAAAAATGGTCTCAACTACCTGAGGCATGAAGGAGGAGTGAGGCCTCAATCTAGCAGTCATAGTCTCCAAACTACTCAATATAGTAGCACACATATCTCTATATATACCATCCACTGCAGACCTACGGATTGACTCTCTAAGTCAAGCTATCTTTGTATCAACAATATGAAAAATAGTATGCATATCAGGAGTCTGAGATGCACCCTAAGTGGCCATCTAGATACATAACATGTGAAACCTAAGTGTTAATAACTAAGTACTTGATTACATGTGATAATTGCATGTAAAATGGAAACAAATATCTAAATATATAAAATTATAGGTGTCGTGGGTAACATAAGTGGTCCTAGAGTGTCTTAAGAAGTCGTTGGTAACATAAGATGTCATAAGCTATAGGTAAATGTCCTAGGGTGTCTTAAGGGGTCGTGGGTAACATAAGTGGTCCTAGAGTATCTTAAGTGGTTCTAATTAGGTCATAATTGGTTCTAATTGAGTCTAATTAGGTCCTAACATATAGATAAGAGTCATAGAGTGTCTTAAGGGGTCGTGGGTAATATAAGTGGTCCTAGACTATCTTAAGGGGTTGTGGGTAACATAAGTGGTCCTAGAGTGTCTCAAGGGGTCGTGGGTAACATAAGTGGTCTTATTAGGTCTTAAGGGTCCTAAGATGTACTAATTAGGTATTAAGGGGTCGTATTAGGTCTTAAGGGGTTGTGGGTAACATAAGTGGTCCTAGAGTGTCTTAAGGAGTCGTGGGTAACATAAGATGTCATAAGCTATAGATAAAGGTCCTAGAGTGTCTTAAGGGGTTGTGGGTAACATAAGTGGTCCTAGAGTATCTTAAGGGGTTGTGGGTAACATAATATTAATGAGTCGTAGATGTGATAAGTGGTCTAAGTGGTCCTAGGACATCCTAAGATTCTCTAATGGGTCTTGGGGGTCATAAGGTTTCATATTTGTTTTAAGATTTCATAAGGGATCTAGATAAGATGTCATAAGCTAGAGTGTCTTAAGGGGTTGTGGGTAACATAAGATGTCATAAGCTATAGATAAGGGTCCTAGAGTGTCTTAAGGGGTCGTGGGTAACATAAGAGGTCCTAAGGTATAGATAAGAGTTATGGAGTGTCTTAAGGGGTCTGGGTAACATAAAAGGTCATAAGGGGTCCTAGGTTACATTAGTGGATCCTTTTATGTAATAATTGAATCTAAGATACATAAATGTGCCATAGGACAACCTAAGATATGTTAATGGGTCTTCAGGATCTGAATAGGTCATATATGTCTTAAAATATGGTAAGGGATGTATAATGGTCCAATAATATTAATGGGTCATAGATGTGATAAGTGGTCTAAGTGGTCCTAGGACATCCTAAGATTCTTTAATGGGTCTTGGGGGTCCTAAGGTTTCATATTTGTTTTAAGATTTTTTTAAGGGATCCAGATAAGAGTCCTAGAATGTTAATGAGTTGTAGGTGCAATAAGTGGTCCTAGAGTGTCTTAAGGGGTCATGGGTAACATAAGAGGTCCTAAGGTATACATAAGGGTCCTAGAGTGTCTTAAGGGGTCGTATGTAACATAAGAGGTCTTAAGGGATCCAGATAAGAATCCTAGAATGTTAATGGGTCGTAGGTGCAATATAAGTGGTCCTAGACTATCTTAAGGGGTCGTGGGTAACAATGAGTCCTAGATGTGTCTTAAGATAATGTAAGGGATGCATAAGGGTCAGGTAGAGTGTCTTAAGGGGTTAGGGGTAACATAAGAGGTCCTGCATTTCATTAGTGGATCCTTGTATGATATTAATCAAATCTAAGATACATAAATGTGTCCTAAGACAACCTAAGATATGTTAATGGGTCTTGATGATCTGAATGGGTCATGTATATGTCTTAAAATGTCACAAGGGATGTATAATGGTCCAACAATGTTAATGGGTCGTAGATGTGATAAGTGGTCTAAGGGATCTTAGGTTACATTAATTGATACTAGTATGTCTTAAGGGTTCTTGCGGGCAACGATGGGTTCACATATGTATTAACAGAAGCTAAGATAGATGGATGTGTCCTAGGACATTTTAATATATAATAATGGGTCGTATGGGTCCTAAGCGGTCCTATGTGTCAAGTAAGATGTCATAAGAGATACACAATGGTCCTAGAATGTTTTAAGGGGTTGTAGGTCTCATAATAGGTCCTAAGAGATCATAGGTTACATTTATTCATCCTAGAATGTCTTAAGGAGCCTTGAGGGAAACAATGAGTCCTTGTATGTATTAATGGAACCTAACATGTACATCAATGGGTCATAGGACATCCTAATATGTATTATAAGATCTTGAGATTCCGAAGGGATCCTAAGTGTCTTAATATGTTTTAAGAGAGGAATAAGGGTCCTAGAAACTTATTGTACTACAATTTTTTAACATTTTCTAACATACTACTAGATCATTTTCAAAAATTTAACTACAATTTTCTAAGATTTTTACAAACTAAAAATTATTTAAAACAAATAACTAACTTTAATATTTACTAAAAATCCGTGTACATGTGTGTGAGAGAGAGAGATTCCTAATATTTACAACTTTAAATTTAAAATTTAACATTTTCTAACATTTCTAACTTTAAACTTAAAATTTAATCTTAATGTTTTCTAAAGTATTTTCTAATATTTTCTACTACGATTTCTAATGTTTTCTAAATATTTTCTAACTGATGCTAACAAACTAGTATGATTTTCTAACATATTCTAACATTTATATTACGATTTTTAATATTTCTATCATTTTCTAATATTTAATTATGATTTTCTAACATTCTAATATTAATTTCTAACATATTAGTTAATATTTAATAACACATTTCTAACATTTCTACAAATAAAAAATTATTTAAAATAAATAAATAGCCAAAATAAATACAAAACATATTATTTACAATAAAAAATGAGAAAAATGCATGTACCTGATACTACTAGGAAACTGAAGACAATGACTAAGCTCAGGAGGCACTGGCGTGCTAAGGTACTTCACCCCAAGGCCTGGGGTCCGCAAATAGTGTCTGTAAAAATGATATTGAAAAACATAAAATGCCAAAAATTTATCAAAAATCTGGTCCAAAGAGGCTTCGTGCGAAGCCCCTCTTCACATGAAGACCCTAGGTGGGGGTCTTCGCACGAAGCCCTTTGTTTGGGGTACTTCGTGCAAAGTGGGTCCACCACTTTGCACAAAGTATTTACTTTGTACGAAGGGGCCAATTTTTTGTTTCCCAACTTCATGATTTTGTTCGTCCCTAAAAGTGGGATAGAGCTTCGTGGGGATCACCTATATATATATATATATATATATATATATATATATATATATATATATATATATATATATATATATATATATATATATATATATATTGTTAATTCTTTTATTCCCAAATACACGCACATATATATAATTAAAAAAGAAAAAATATGGACAGGAGAGATTTATTTTTTTGAAAAATATAGACTAATACAAACAAAAGAAAGATATATTCAATGTATATATGACTACAATTTGAAATAGTAAAATGAGAAAAGCATGAGGAGTAATATGTCAAAAGTCTTCTCTTAAGTGCTTTAAGCATGTAATGATGTGGTTCTTGGCTTGATTTGAGGCTCCTTATGAAACTTTATCTCCAAATTCTCCCTCAACCTACAAGGTCAAAACTCACAAAAAATGCTCAAAATAGATTAGAATTTTAGTTTATAAAAGAACTCATGAAGTGGGTCCCAATGAGCGTGCCAAAAATATATTGCAAGAAAATAATATAAAGAGAAAACTTTAAAAAAGTAAGTATATTCCTACATGTCTATAGAAACCTCAAAAAATATGGAAATAAGCATGTGAATGAGAAGAAATAACAATGTGAAACAAACTTCATCTACTCAATACAACATGCAAACCTCCAAGAATGAAGAGATGTTTGATGTTGTTGGGGTTGGTATGTGGTTTCTTATAAATCTTGCAACATGACAATATATGAAAAAGGTTCGTTGAATGATGAAGACGACTCTCAATTTATAGGATTTTTGAGGAAATGGATGGTTGAGATTAAAAATCAGATGAAGGTTCAAGATTGCATAGGATTGATGAGGTGGAGGCCAAGTAGATGTCATGTAGATGCCAAGTCAATTAGGGTTTTAACCATTCATAGGGGGAAATATTCTCACACATCTGTCAAAAACATTTGAAAGTGACATGTCCATGACAATGTGTAAGACGGTGTAAGAGGTTGAGATGGCCAAAGTTTCTCACACATGTGTGAGCAACTTGATAAAGTGATGAATCAATGACAAAGGTCAAGAGATGAAAGAGGATGGGAGAACCAAGGTTTCTCACAAATGAGTGAGCAACTTTGGAAAATGATATATCAATGACATGGGTCCAAAGTTGGAAGAGGATGAGAGAACAAAGGTTGCTCACACATTTGTGAGTAACTTTGGAAAATGACATGTCAATTACATGTGGGAGACAAGTGTCTAAGGGTGTGTAAGAGTCACATGTGACTTGGGTTTTCTAATCCATTGATTAGGATTGTGCAAATGATTAGGGATTGATTAGGTGAAAGATTAAGATTAATTAGTGGGAAAGTGGGTTGACTTGGGTTAGAAGGATGAGTTAGATTAGGGAAGTGAGGTTAGGTGAGGGTTAAATTTAGGAGCCATGTGCTAAAATAGAATTAAATATAATATTTAATTCCAAGTGGGATAAAAGAAGATTAATTAAGTAAACAATGACATTTAATTAAATAGAGGATTAAGAGAAATGGAAAATAGGCTAGGATAAGATTAAATAAAATGTAAATTTATTTAATCAAGGATATGATTAAATAAATGTAAAGGTATTTAATCAAGGATAGGGGAGAAAAATGATTGTAATTAAACAAATTGTAATTTATTTAATTAAAGGTAGAATAATGATAATTATTAAATAAATAATAAATATCCATTTAATTATCTAGAATACTTGGGTAATTGTTAGGACATTTTTTGGTGTCTACAATCTCCACCCTTTGTCCTCAACATGTGTCTCCCTAGACTGGTCCCCAACAACAATGAAATTTTTTAATAGCTTCAAATTATACTGGATCACTTCCTTTTGTTTAAAGATGTGTCCAAATGATAATTTACTTTAGTCTCTCACCTCTCTTCTGATATTTTCAAGATTTTTTGAAATTCTAAACATAGTCGAACCCCACACTAGTATGTCCTAGACAAGTTTTAGATATAAATCTTGAAACATGGATAAGTGTGCTGCATAAAATTATACTTGAAAGGAGTCATACTATATAGAGGTTTGTCATCCCAAGAGAATAATATCAGGGAGTGGTCAAACATAGTGCCCAAAAGGGCCCCGAGGAAAACATTACTATCTAAGTCCAAACAAGAAGACACCAGTACCCTATCCAGCCTAAATTGGATTATATGTTTAGCTTTCCTATTGTTTGACCATGTAAAGGGATAACCCTAAAGATCTTGTTCAAGGAGGTCATTCCTCCTAATAAACTTAGCAAGGTCATGCATGTTGTTAGAATAATCCATCACACCAAAAATATTCTTAGAAAGGAAAAGTGGGGAGTTGAAATCCCTAGCAAGAATGAAAAAAGATTGTTGATTTTTAGCCATAATATTAGAAATTTTATCCCAAACACCTGATCATTTTTGGTAATGAGGGTGTAAACATTTTTAAAAAACAAGAAGAGTTACTAAATTTCAATTTGATAGCCATAAAGTAGTTAGAGAAATAAAAGGATTCACCAACCAACTTACATGGGTTCCATACGGTCACCACACCTCCTCACGCACCCTCCGCCTTATCGTATAGAAAATAAACTCCAGACAAGAACCTATCCACGAGATTAGAAATTTTTTGATATATTATCTTAACTTCTTAGATTAACAAAAGGTCAACTTTATGGTCTACAATGGTTTGTCTCAAAGCATACTATTTCTGTGCGTTATTTATTCCCCTCAAGTTCCAAGAAAGGAACTTCATTTTTTACCTTTCTAGGAAGTCTCTAGCATCAATTGCCACTCACTAGCTATTTCCTTTTTCCATAGTGTTCTTCTAGATGGCCTTCTAGCCTTACTTTCTCAGCCAACATCCACTTTTTATTTCCCCTTGATTTTCTTTTTGTATTTTCTAGTCTCCCATGGCCAAATGCACCAGAGATGAGGGGGAAGACCTACTATCGAGGGATAGAACAATGGATTTGGTAACATCCATTATTATTGTAGGAGAAAATGTTGAAGACAGATCAGGACCAACAAAGATATCATTTGTCAAAGTAGTAGAAGCAGATTCACTCTACTTTACCATTTCCTCCACCTCCTTAGATGTATTGGTACGCATAGAGGGGGAAGTAAGAGCCACAATGACCTCCCCCATGCTGAGATTAGCATTTCATCTCATCTTAGGAATCTCTCCTTCCTCAAGATCCACCACTAGTCTCACCTGTGGTTGGGTGTTTGATTTATCTTTATTATTTGGTGTTTTCATTATATTGAGAATGTCAATAAGAAAGGGATAGTCATTTCCCAGAGACCCTAGAATCATCTTCATTTCCTTACCATCTAGATTATCTCCCTCATTCAAGATGACCAAGAGGGGGGACACTATTGGTAGTAGAAGTCATCACAATATTTTCCACCAGACCCAAAGTAGGCATCATGTCTTTCAACTTGGGCTCCTTCAGAACAGGGATCTTACACTCTGGGATCACATGGCCAAACTTAGCACAATGCTAGAAATGGAGTGAGACATTTTCATAGATAATTTAGCTTGAGTCCATTTACCCCATTTTGATTTGAGAGAGGTGAAGTTGGGGAGATATTTATTCACCACCACATTCACACAAAATCTAGCATAAACAAGTTATGAATTTTGGGCAGTTACACCGTCAATAGTAACAAAATAGCCAAAAGAGTTCCTAATTCATCTGAAAAATATTTCATCATAGAATTCAAGTGGGATTATAAGCACCCTATCTGAGACCAATGCCATACAATTGAGCTCATCACTAGGATTAAACCCAGGTTTTGATTTGGAGAGGGCCAAACTATGTTTCCCATAGCTCCAAGAACCTAAAAGCATGATGATGAAGTCCTCCTTAGTTGTAAACTTGAACAAAAACAAACCATAGGGCATGGTTGAGACTCTGATGCTTCCCTTAATCTTTCATCATGCATTATCCCATTTCCTTACCATATCAATCATGGGTTTGAAAGATAATAATCTTGCAACCAAGTAAAGATTAATGGAAAAATCTAGATATTATCGATGATAGTGTTAGGAATAAATTTTTCTGAGCTATCCTCACCCTGAGACACTTGGGTTTGTGAAAGAACCTCTCCATTAGAATGTTGTCCCATAAGAGAATTTTTCCATGCACCAAACTGAGATGCTAGGTCATTATTTCTAGGATCTGCTGAATCGTCACTATTATTGGGGGTAGTGTTGGTTAAGACCACCAGGTCAACCACATGTAATTTCTCCATAGGCTCCAACTACATAGAGTCAGAGTAGGGGTACTCATCACAACCCCAAAGGACCTCCAAAGAAGGATCAACAACGTTGGAAGACCACTTGTCATCCTAAGAGATAAGAACAAGCAGAAAATCCAGATAGATTTTCCAACCTATGGATGGTGGAGGGTCTAGTTCGAGAGGGCCCAATCCCTCCATTGCAGTGCTGGCCATGGTAGGATATTAAAAAATAGGTGGGAGTTACATGAGATTGTCAAATGGGCTTGTTTGTTGTTCCTTATTGAATTATTTAAAATCTATTAATTGATTGTTTTTGTTGTGTTAATTCTTTCCGCAAGGATTAGTTGGACTTTATGAGTTCCCATTGTCCTTGATTGAATAAAAAAACAAACAAACAATATAAAAAAAACCAAATGACAATAGAAGACTAATCCAAGTTATTCAAGGTAATTTCTTAATATATTTCTAGGTCATTTCTCAATTTATAGAACTATAGTTAATTTTTAGGTCATTTCTCAATATATTTATGTATACTTTATCTTTGTTCTTTATGGATTATAGTTTATTTAGATATTAAAAATATTATGTGATTAGATAAATTTTTAATTTCCAAAATTAAAATATGCATGTATTTTTTTACCAAAATTCATGTAGTAGAAAACCATTACATTTATTGTTAAAGGGATGAAGTTTAAATTTTTATTGTGACTGAAATGACAAAAGAAGATTTGTTTTTGTGCTCCAAATCTAATAAATGTAATTGTATCTAATGTATAGAAAGACTGCATTTATACTTAGAATTAAAAAAATCATTATTGCTCTTGAATTTGACTGTAATCTTTTTTTTGGTAGAGATAAATGTTTATAATTTTACTTATTTTTTAGGTAAAGGGGAAGATCCTAAACATATATTACTAAGAAAATATTTACATAGGAAAATTACAAAATAACATAGATAAGAGAGAAAGATCTTTGAGCAAGTAAAGCTATCCCAAAATTCACATCCAAAGTAGCCCCTAGACCACCACACCTAACAAAATATCAAAAATTGAAGAAGAAAGGTTATAGAGCTGAATTAATACCAAATACATAGGAGTTACTATATACAAAATGTACCTGAAAACACTAAGATTTAAGAAATGACTATGTTCACTTTTTAATGTAAATTGAAGAGCTCCATCGTATCGATGACACATTTGCCTTACATTTGATGTAGTATACACAAAAAATAGAACTTCCTAAAACTCAAATAACTAATAAGACCTTCAAACTCGACTAACAAGATGGTGGTACCTTGGAAGGAGAACACTATCCAGATATGTGAGAAGACTCACCTAGTTCTTCAATGTGGACATGGGAAGTACATGCCTGATCATTATGAATGAGATTATGAATACCTACCACCCTTAGCACAAGTGTATGTTGAGGAGGAGAATGATAATCTAGGAGGTGATGCATAACAAAGAAAACTACTTTAATCTTGGATTGTGAAAGTGGTGGAAGAGTGTGAGAAAGAATAAATCATAATTCATCACAATGTCTTTCAAAATAAACCCTTTTAGAAACTCCACATGAAGAAATTGTAAGAGAAGCCTCTCCCAAAGAGCCTCATTTTGTAGCAAATAAAACAAAAACAATTCAAATACAATCATGCATTAAACTTTGTCTCATCTAGATAATTATTATTTCATGATTTACATAGTTCTAGAAACTATTTTGTTGTGTTGAAATTTGCCAACCTTGAAATAAAAATCTAGAGTCAAGTTTCTAGTTATATTTACAAACTATATACTTCAAATTGACAATGTACTATGAGGTTGAAGAATGATCCTTATCTATTTAAAAATTTGAAATTCTTATAAAGTCATGGACACAGGATTCTCCTCTCACTTATTTTCCATTGTTTCATTTAGTGACATAAAAAATTGAAGCATTTTAGTAATCAAATCTCATGGAATGTTTGCACTAAGACAAAGTATAGGAGGTTTCTTTGTCATTAATAAATATTTTTCCATGTTGCTAAGTAAATTTAATTTAACCATTTTTATTTAAGTTAGCACAATAAAGTTAATTTAACTAAGTTGATATGTGTAACTAGAGTAGAAGTATGGGGTTGTAATGGTTCAAGTGTGTTCTTACAAGTCTTACTTGTTGATGTACCCAAAAAATATTTGTCCAACATGTATTAGATATTTTTAATATAGAACTCTTTCATCAAGTTTCTCTTTAATTAGAGAAACATACATTATTTATATTGATATATAGTTAAATTTCTAATTTTCCATCCTCTTGAGTAGCTAGCAATGATATACAAACCCTAGGAAGATTCTTATAGAAATCTATGAAATTTTGATTCTACTAATATGCCACAAACATTTATATTTCAAATCATACACTTTTTTATTCATGCATAGCCATTAGGGAGACATATTTATCTTCAAAAGAATGATTACCATTAAAATCTCTAGAATTTTTTTGATCAAATCATGCACTCCTTGATGTATGTGGCAATAGGATGCCAACTATCCATTCTCTAATTGTTTTTTTTAGTAAAATAAGCCTTCAATTTTGAAGATGTCTACTTGCAATAGATTTGTGGGAGCTAATTTCTTTGGGTTATCTTACCAAGGTATCAAACAAAATGAACAACTATAATCCTATAGTCCAATCCAAATATCTGAATGATCATTGATTTTGGCACTCAATAGATCTAAATCCACTATTTTATGGCCCTTTGATCTAAAAATTAATAACTCCAAGGACTCATGTAAAAAAAATATATACTTAATGAAGGAAAAAACATTGAATTCTATTATGGCAGCCACACTCTATTAAATTTTTTACAATGTAAAAAATATACAAATAAGTCAATGTAATATATGGACACAGCTAAAATTGATTAAACTAAAATTATAGATAAAATTTATGGTATAATTATAAATATAAAATAGTCTCTATTAATATTAAAACATTAAAGTTTTGTTCACCAACATAGAATATTAAATGTTTTCTAACATTCACAGAAGTTTTAAAATTTTTTATTCATTTGTTGATAAAACTTTAGAAATTTATTATAAAAACAAATAAAAGATAAAATCGATATAAAAAGCTTTACCTGGAACGTCCTTCTCAAGAAGGTTTTACAAATATATTGAAGTCGATGTTGGTTGGTATCATATGATCTGGGATAACAACCTTGAGATAGGAAGTTGCTTTTCCTAGGGAAAGTGCCCTCGACGTGAAGGTGAGATGAAACGAAGCTCAGTCTAGGTAGGGAAAGTCGATTACCTACATGCAATCATTCTTTTTGTTTGCTCTTCACTCATTTTAGACCGCAGTTCAATTCATCTATTTGTAGTCCATATCATCTCACTATGTATAAATGCATGCCACAGAGAGCATAAACAAGCATAAACACATCCTTTTACAATCGAGTGAGCAAGATGGCAAAGGCAATTGGTTTCATGGCACTCGCTCTCTCTCTGACTGCGCTGCTGGTTGTTGATATGGTAAGCATTGAGGGTCCAATAATAGTTAAGCTACCAAAGTTGTCCAAAGTAGTGATTTCAGACGAGCCCCCATCATCGCCCAAAGTAGTGATTGAAGGCAAGCACCCATCGTTGCCCAAAGTAGTGATTGCAGACGAGCCCCCATCATTGCCTAAAGTAGTGATTGCAGATGAGCGCCCACCATCACACAAATTTGTGATTGTAGATGAACCCCCACCATCCCCCAAAGTAAAGATTGTAGAGGACCCCACGCCATCAGGCAAAGCCAACCCATTTGGCAGAGGACCCCACACCAAACCACCATTAATGAAGATTTATAAAAGAGGAAATTCTGAAAAAAAACTTTTATTGCAGTTCTATATATAAAACTCTTACAAATAGCTGAATATATAAAATTCATAGCCATAGAAAAAATAGGAAAGAAAACTAGATACACATGTATCTAGATAGGTTTTATTTGCTAAGGAATAAAATTAATAAAATAGAAAAAAACTAAATTCTAAATATAAATATGCAAATCTTTGCACATTCTTTATTTGCATAAAAACAAAAAAACTAACTAAAAAACTCTTCAAAAAATGCTTTTCCAGCATCACTTATCCACATACTCCCCCTTGATGCTGAGAGGGCTAACAATTTGATCTTTGAGTGTCAAAAATTGATCCTTTGCAATAGCTTTCGTGAAGATATCCGCAATTTGATCTTTTGTGTTAACACACTTCAATTCAACCGCTTTCTTCTATACCAAATCTGTAATGAAGTGTTGTTTCAAATCAAAGTGTTTTATCCTACTATGATGAACCGGATTCTTAGCCAATTTAATGACACTAATGTTGTCACAAAAAATCACAGTAGGCTGAACCTAAATCTCACCAATTTCTTCAAGAAGCTTTCTGAGCCATAAAGCTTGTGTGCCTGCTGAAGTGACTGCAACATATTCTGCTTCTGTAGAAGAGAGAGCAACCATACTTTGTTTCTTTGAACTCCATGTGATTAAACCAGAGCCCAAAGGAAAACAATTACTAGATGTAGATTTCTGGTCATCCAAACTACCTCCCTAATCGGAATCACTAAAGCCAACAAGCTCGAGCTTTTTAGAAGAATAGTGAATTCCAAAATCGAGAGTATTTTTCACATACCTCAAAATTCTCTTGGCTGCTTTCATATGTTCTTCTGATGGATTTGTCATATACCTTGAAACCAATGAAACTGAGTAAGCAATATCAGGTCTTGTGTGAGTTAGAAACATCAAACTACCAACAATACTTCTATATGATGTCTCATCAACAATATCAACACCGTCATCTCTACATAATACAACTCCATGAGCAATTGGAGTAGAAAAAGGTTTACAATCAGCCATATCAAATTTCTTTAGCATATCCTTTGCATACTTTGTTTAACAAACAAAAATTTCATTTTCACGTTGATAAACCTCCATTCCCAAAAAATACTTCATGAGAACCAAATCTTTCATTTCAAATTCATTCATCATAGCAACTTTGAATTCCTCTTTCATCTTAGAACAACTACCCATATATAACAAATCATCAACATACAAACTCACAATGATAATATCATTACCTTCTTGCTTGTAGTAAAGAGTAGGTTCACTCTTACTTCTTTGAAAGCCATTCTACTAAAAATATCCATCAATCCTTGCATACCATGCACGTGGTGCTTGTTTGAGGCCATAAAAAGCCTTCTTTAGCTTATAAACATGATCTTCTTTGCCTTTAACTTCAAAACCTTGTGGCTGTCCCACATATACTTCATCTTCTAAGTACCCATTTAGAAAGACACTTTTCACATCCATGTGATGAATAGTCCATTTCTTTTGAGCTGCAAGTGAAATAAGCATTCTAATAGTCTCTTGTCTTGCTACTAGTGCAAAAGTTTCTTCATAATCAATACCATACTTTTGAGTGAAACTTTTAGCAACCAATCTTGCCTTGTATCTTTCCACACTCCCATCACTATTATACTTGACCTTGTATACCCATTTCATGCCAATCTTCTTCTTCTCATGCGAAATCTCTACAAGCTCCCATGTCTCATTCCTATCAATGGAATCTATCTCTTCATTCATTGCTTGCATCCAAACCTCATTAGTACATGCATCTTCAAAACATGATTGCTCAAAATCAGCTTTAGCAAGTAATGCAAAATTTACTGTCTCACCTATTGGATCTTCTTCATGTTCTTGATTTCGACTTCTCTGATAAATATCACTTAATCTTCTTACCCTTCTTGTAGAACTTGGACTTGGGGATGAACTTGCACTTGGAATTGATGAGGGGCTGCTTGGTGGACTTGGAGATCCTATAATAGATTCATTAGCTGGCTGCTCATTATTATTATCAGCAATAATATCATCATCCAAAACTAATTTTGGCTTTTCAACATGGCCTTTTTGATGACCATAAACTCCCCCTTCATCAAAAATCACATCTCTTGAGACAATAATCTTATTAGTAATGGGATTATACAATCTATAAGCTTTGCTCTCCTCACTATAACCCACAAAAATGCATGGTTCACTTTTAGCATCTAAATTTTGTCTATTTTGATCAGGTATACGAACATAAGCCAAGCAACCAAAAACTTTAAAATGATTTACATTAGGCCTTTTCTCATACCATGCTTCATAGGGACTCATCTTGTCTAGGGAACTTGTAGGACTCCTATTGAGAATATAGACTATTGTAGCAACTGAATCAGCCCAATAAGTATTATTCAAACCCTTGGTTTGTAACATGCTCCTTGCCATTTCTACCACAGTACGGTTCTTTCTTTCAGCCACTCCATTTTGTTGAGGTGTGTAAGTAGTTGTGAGTTGTCTCTTGATCCCATTCATTTCACAAAAATTTTGAAAATCTGTGGAGCAATACTCTCTTCCACGATCTGTTCTCAAACATTTGATTGTATTTCCTTTCTCATTCTCTACACGGGCTTTAAACCTCTTGAATGTATCAAGGGCTTCATCCTTAGTCTTCAAAAAATAAGCCCAACACATGTGTGAGTAATCATCAATAAAAGTGATAAAATATGATGACTTACCCAAACTTTTTGTTTGCATAGGACCACAAATATCAGAATGAATAAGCTGAAGTAGGTGATGAGCCCTCCATGCATTTCCTTTTGGAAATTATTCTCTTGCATGCTTCCCTTTTGCACATCCTTCACAAATTTTGTTGTGCTCTTCAACCTTAGGCAATCCAAGAACCAATGCATTTAGAATCTTCAAACTATGAAAATTTAAATGACCATACCTGAGATGCCACAACCAACTTTTATCCTCATAAGCCATATATCACAAGCTGATTGTCATTTTCACCAAACTTCAAGGGAAACATCCTATTCTTTGTCATAGGAACAACTGTAATCACTTTATTGCCCTGATTCTTATCATAGATAGTACATTTCATATTTTCAAATACAACTCTATAATTCTTCTCACATAGCTACCCAACACTCAATAAATTATGCTTCAATTTTGGAGTATAATAGATATCTTGAACAGTTTTCATACCTTCTTTTGTTTGAACTTCCATGGCTCCTTTGGCTACAATCTCCACCGTATTATTATTACTAAGAGTAATATTCTATCTATACCCATCATCAAGCTTTGAAAAAATATCCTTGTTACCAAACATATGGTTAGAGCACTCAGAATCCAAATACCAAACATCACTCATATTATTTTAGGTTTGCCATAACACAAGAATAAATTACCAGAGGAAGGATCCTCATCTTGTTGAGCATAATTTGCATTATTGTTACATGATTTCAGCCTACACTCTTTCTCATAGTGTCCATACCGATTGCAATGGTAACATTGAATGTTTCTTTTATCAAATCTACCTCAGCCTCTTCCTCCTTGAGCACCTCCTCTTCCTCTAGTTCCTCTTTAAAAGTTCTGATTTTGACCCCTTCCTGAACCTCTGTGGTTGTTATTATTGCTGCTAGCACCGTCATTCTTTGAAATTTGCAATTGGGAAGCAAAAGGCCTTCTCACTAATGCTGGTAGAAGTGTCCCTTATTCTATCCTCATGTGATATGAGAGATCCAACTAGCTCATCAAACTCCAAGGTGGCTAAATTTTTACTTTCTTCAATAATAATTGCTATAGTATTCCATTTTGGGGTTAGAGATCTCAATACCTTCTATATCACATGCTCTTGGCTCATAGGTTCACCCAAAGTGGCATTTTATGAACCACATCCTTGACTCTTACACAAAAATCTCCCACATCCTCACTTTCATTCATCTTCAAATTCTCATATTCTCTCTTCAAGGTTTGTAGTTTACAACCTTGATCTGGTCATTGCCATGGTAAGCATCTTTTAGAGTCTTCTAGGCCTCCTTTTCTATCTATGCATCAGCAATTCTGGGAAACAAGCTCTTCTCAAGAGCCATTTGAATGTGAAATAGAGCCATTGCATTCTTCTTCTTAGCTTCCTTCTTCAATCTCCTCTCATTAGCTGTGAGATCTTCCCAATTCTCAGGTTCTTCATATCCTGATTCAATGATCTCCCAAAAATCTTTTCCTATCAAAAAAAAATTTCATCTTGATTGACCAATATTGATAATCAACTCCATTAAATTCTGGAATTTGCAAATTATTTGCCATGTTGAAAGCTTCACAATCCTAAAGCTTTGATACCAAATGAAGATTTTACAAAAGAGGAAATTCTGAAAAAACAACTTTTATTGCAGCTCTATATACAAAACTCTTACAAATAGCTGAATATATAAAATTCATAGCCATAGGAAAAATAGGAAAGAAAACTAGATACACATGTATCTAGATAGGTTTTTATTTGCTAAGGAATAAAACTAAATTTTAAAAAAAAAAAAAACTAAATTCTAAATATAAATATGCAAATCTTTGCACATTCCTTATTTGCATAAAAAAACAAAAAAATCTAACTAAAAAACTCTTCAAAAGATACTTTTCTAGCATCACTTATCCACAATTAATGTAATCTCCATCTGCACATCTACTATACGATTGCCCTACCCATCTTACTATTATCACCCTCGTAATAAGATATAATAATTTCTTGTTGGCTGTTCAGATTTCTCGACAGCCATGGAAACCCAATAATATAATGGACATTTGACGTTGAAAGTCCCCCCTGGTTTATTTTGGCATTTAAAGTATGTGCTATCTATACATTTATCAAATTTTCTCACTATAACTTGATTAAGATGCTCTTACCTAATAATTATTTCTTTCAAAACATAGATTTTGTTTATAAAAAATTGGATGAGTAACCATTACAACTCGTCGCTTGTTGATAGGATATATTAGGCTTCTATAGTTTGTATTAGTAAAATTTTGATTGTGGAATTGTACGGGTGATGTCTTTCATCAATGCAATGATCACCTAGTTTCAATGGCCACCGTTAAGTAAAACTCATTTTTTACTTAAAAAATATATAAATTATCAATTGTTGTACTGGTATTTTCTGATATTTTAGCTATGAGATGACATCATTTAAACAAATGGGAATTGAAAAGGAAAAGTATAAGGAGGAGCAATTACCCAAGTCACCCTTCAAAGAAGTTTGTTGTTTTATTGCCTACAGTTACAAGCTTTGGATTTATTAGTATCTGTATCAAGTCGGTGCAAGCAAAGTTCCAGATAGAGTTGCATGATAATTTAAAGATAAAAAATTGGCTGATTTTAATTTAAAGAATTTGAAGCATCGTCAATCACACACACTAGTACCCATGCACAAGCAATTCTGATGACAATTTCAATGTGCATCACTAATATCATAAACGATGGAGCTTAATTTTAGGAATCACAAAACTAGTCCCACTCCCCATATAGCGTGACAGTGCCCATGTTACATTATGAATCTCGTTTATCTCATGCTTCATAATATTGTTGTGATGCATTCTTGAACTCTTCCCTTGATCATTTTTCCTCTGATATCAACCGAAGAATCTGTAAAACACATTCACATAAACATAGAAACACAAAGAGCACTTGGTGTAAGATTATGCAAATGAAATATCTAGATTCTTAGATCCCATTCGCATCATAACTGCTTCTACTTTTCCAAAAGGTTCAGAGGTTTGGAATTTTATGGCTGACTCGAGAGAAGTCATTGTAAAATTATGTCTCCTGGGAGATTAATAATGGTCAGCATGCCTATTTTTGGGATGACTCGTAGAATGGTTTCCCCCGACTTGCAAGATTCTGCATTTTGAAGAAGTAATACATATTTTCAAAGTCAACTGGAAGGCTAAAGTTAATACATTATGTAGATCACGTGGATCCTAATTTACAACAAGTTTTATGGAAAGATCCTAGTATACTTCCAATTTCTGATTCCAGAGTTAAACTTTTCAAGGAAATTCTAATAGCTAGACAAGTGTTTTATCAAGATCAAGACGATAGCGTGTTTTGAGCTCTGGCACATGATGGTAATTATTCAATTAAGGCTGGAACCATGACAGTAAGTAGAGTGGAGGATGCTAGAATTAAAAGTAGAGCTTACTCATTATGCTGGAATAAATGCACACTACCTAATGCTGGTTGTTTTTCATGGTTAGCTCTTAGAAAGAGGCCATTAACAAGTGACAGATTGGAAAAGTTTAACATAGCGCAGAAGTTTAAATGTCTTCTTTGTTAGAAAGAGTTTGATGATGCAGACCATGTGTTTCTTCAGTGTGAATTTGCACAAGATTACTAGAAATTTGTTTTGAGGAAGTTGAATTTTGCAATGCCACTTCCTAATCTATTGTGGGACATATTTGAATCTTGGCCAACATTTTCCACAAAATCTCTTCTTACATCTATCTAGAAATGCTCGCCATCTCTTGTTGTTTGGGCATTATGGTGGGAATGAAATAAATGTGTTTTTAGACATTCCTCATCGACGGTAGATGTTGTTGTACTAATTATTGAGAAGTCTGTCTCAGAGATGGTTTTTGCAAATATCAAGATCAATTCTTTGCACATACATTTTTCTAGTTGGGATGATTCCATACTTAAGGAATGGAGATATATCTCTCTTCCAACTTTTTTCAATTTTAATAATGCCTCCAAAGGTTTTGATAGGTCTAAGATCAAATTGATTCCCCTGGAGAATGGTGTTATTAAAGTTAATTTTGATGGGGCATCGCGAGGCAATCCGGATAAGTCGGGTATTGGTGTTTGTTTGAGAAATCCCTATGGGATACCAATTGCATTGAATCATCTGCTATCCCATTAGGTACAAACAATGAAGCTGAAGCCTCTACTTTACTACATGAGTTAGTACCTGCTAGAAGTCTGGGGATTAATCACATTCATGTTGAAGGTGATTCACTTATCATTATTCAGGCTTGCATTAGTAGGAGAGTATTAATTGGAATTTGTCCTATATGTTTAATCAGATATGGAGGCTTATTGATTTGTTTGAGAGTTGCTTTATTTCCTATATATACTATGAAGGCAATCGTATTGCTGATTATCTCTCAAATTTGGGTTGTGATTCTATCAACATGGAGTTACATACAACTTTGGAATGTAAGAATTCTAATGAAGAGTTATTTTTTTAATTTAAGAGTGAGCAATGTGATTCGCAATAGGAGATGTTGGATCTATTCTTACTTTGACAGGGTAGCCGACTAAAGGTTTTGATATGATAGTTTATGATGCCATGTCACCAAATTCATTTGTGCATTGTACTTTACAGTTTGTGCACCATGTTCAACACTCATTGCCATCATTGTCGGAGGAGTGTGCTGAAAGTACTGGGTGTTGGTGTATTGTAGCCCTCATGAGAAAAGAATCGTGTTTCCCCCCTCAATTGGTTTCTGTACAGTCTTAGGAGAAATCTCTGTTTCACATGCAATTTTGGCTATTATGGGTCATTCTCATGATGCCCTTTCTGCGGATAGTGTGTAAGGGACAAGTAATGTTGCGCGTGTTGAGGAGATTGGTGGTGAACAGGTTCTTACAAATGCAGGATGTGTTGTTGGGAGTGATCCTACTAGGTTGGCTGTTCCTATTGTCAGGGATGCCCGTACTCGTTCAGACGATGAGGGATTCTATTTTTGGCTCGCCGTTGGAGGATTAGTGGTCTTTTGGGAAGCAATTTTTTCTTTCCTATTGTAACTGGGCTGAGAAGTGTGGTTTTCTTGCTAGTTCTTTCCATGTAGAGTCCTTGAACTAGCTTATTATTTAATCAATATATATTCAGCAGCCTCATCTGCTTTTGCCAAATATAATAAAATAAAAATATTTAATTCAACTCAAGAAGAAATTACATAATGCAGCCATGCCCTATTTTATAATAGTTTTGCAACCAAAAATCTGTGGGAAAGAAAATAATAATATACTGCTACTAACAATAGTTTTGAGATCTCCAAACTCCTAATTATTACATCCATGTTACATACTTTATTGCAGATTGTAAATCTTGGAATAAGCAGAGAGGATAACAGCTAGTAACAAGGAGTTCTTAATTTTCTTAACAATTATTATCAAGTCTACATGATGGTATTATCTTGACAAAGTAGATGGAATTTTCTTTGGACTTTAGCAATATGATTTTTAAATTGAAGATATTCTTTGGATCATAGATTTGTTTTTATTTTAATGTAATTTCATATGTGATCTTTGAGCATTAGAAGTAAATATATGTAACTGCAATCAATTTTTATGTCATTCTTAATATTTTTTTTTAATCTTTTATCTTCCATCTCGATTAATACTTAGCTTCTTAGCTTCTTTGCATTAAACCTATTAGGAATGTAGATAATTGTAATTTGCAAAATTAAACAGGCATGTCTTTTTAACTATAATTTATTTAGTAGAAAAATGTCACATTTATTGTTAGAGGGATGAAGTCTGATACAGTGAAATGACAAAGGAAGAGTTGTTTGATACTCCGAATACAATAAACATTACTCTGTCCAATGTATAAAAAGATTGTATGTATACTTAAAATCAAAATTAAAAAAATCATTATTGTTCTTGAATTTGATTGTAGTCTTTTTTTTTGAAGATACAAATGCTTATAATTTTTATATTAAATAATATTTTCAAACAAAATCATTCATTAATATTTATCTCATTTATAATTTGTATTTCATGATTTGTATAGTTCTAAAAATTAGTTTGTTGTGCTAAACTTTTCTAACTTTAAAATTAAAAACTGGATCAACTTTGTAGTCATATTGACAAACTATATACTTAAAATTGACTATGTATTATAATGTTGAGGAATGATCCTTACTTATTTGAGGATTGAAACTCTTATTAAGTCAACTCTATTGGAGGAAGAATTCTTCCTTGACTTATTTCTTATTGTTGTATTTAGTCACATAAAAAATTGATATACACTAGTAATCAAATCTCCTAGAATGTTTGCACTAAGCAAAAAATAAGGAGCTATTCTTTGTCACTAATAAATGTTCTACCATGTCCACAAAGTTTAATTTAACCATTTCTACTTAAATTTAGCACAAAACTTGATTTAATTATGGTGAGATGTGCATGACA
>BSBK01010640.1:112500-199145 GCA_027943335.1 Chamaecyparis obtusa | reverse complement strand
ATGTATATATTTATGTATATGTACATATATATATATATATACAAAGAGAGTAGGATAACCAGAGGAGGGGGAGAAAGAGAGAATAGGATGAGAGGGAGAGAGAGATTATAATATATAAAAATATAATATTTTAATAAAATATTAAATTATATTATGATATATTTAATGTATTGTAATATATATTGTATAATATAATATAATATTATAATATTATAATATTATATAATATTATATTATATTAAATTATTATATTAAATATAATGCAGTACAGAGTAAACATTATATATAATATAATATACTAATATACATATTATATATAATATAATAAATTTCTTCAAATAGCTGACATTGGATACCTCTGACACAAATCACCAACCCAAAGATTTCACTTAAGATTTCTTTGGGTTTTGTCTTCGGAATGTCAAGCCCTAGAAAGTCAACCCAAGAAACATGTTTTAGAATTCTCCCTACGTTTCCAGACTTCAACCTTATAGTTGACATCTTTTTTATTCAAAATTGATGAAATGGAGAGGATGTCTTAAGAAGATTCTCAAATTTCCAACAATATAAATTTTGTCAATTTTTGATTTCAATAAATAATTATTATTTATTTTCTAATTGGATTACATCTAAAGTTATGATTCATAGGCTAATTGAAAAATGTCTATAACTTTCAAATAGTATAAACTTTTTTTAAAATCAAAAACATGTGTCATATTCTATGCTTCCCATACTATGAGAAAATAAATTTAAAATATATTAAGTTTTGACCAAGTTAAGGTGGTTAGACATGAGATTTTGTTTATTCCAAAAATGTTGTAGTAAAACAAATTATAGTTAATTAATTAGTTGGAAAAAATTTTTTTAAAAAATGTGCCACATCTAGAAATGAGTCTTCTACTTATATCTAGAATATTATAAAAAAATATTATCATTTGATTATGATTACAATAGTTAGACATACACCTACTTCTTATATGTTTCCTGAAATTTATGTACTACTACATTGAAATGTCAATTTTTCAAAAAATATTTTTTTTTTCAAAACATAGCTAGTGGCTTGGAAACTATAGATTCTCTTCTTATATATTTTTGATATAAGGTTGATAACTTGTTCAAACATTTTACATCAAGTTGCCTATCCTTATTTTGTTGAATTTCATTACCACTTAAGGCCATGGTTTGGCATGCCATTATCTTCCATAGACTCTCCTATGCCCTATAAGAAACCAACATTTTCTATCTCTCAACCTAGTAAGGTTCCTTTTGTTCCTCCTCCTAAGAAAGAAAATTGATGTAACATGAGTTTTAACCCTTAATAGAGCTCATAAGTGAAAGCCAAAAGAAAAAAAAGGATTAGAATTTGATACCACTTCATTATTCCCCAAAACATTCTATCACTACAGTGAGAGAAAACAAAAATTTAACTGCAATCCAAAAATTACCTTTTTGACATTTTTTACAAAATCATTTTTTCCATTTTTGGACATTTCTAAAGCTACTCCAAAAGCTACAAAAAACTCCAATTATTTAGAGTTATCTTGAGTGACATCACCCATAGAATCACTAAGAAAAAAGATGTTAGTATTATAAGGAATTGAGAGGGGGGGGTGAATTAGCGCAATCACAATTCTGAAACTTTTAACAATAATCTTCCACAACATCAAAAACTAAAATAATATTATGACGATAAAGCATAACAAGTAAAATATTCACACACATAGAAGACTTGAACACAAGATTTTTCCCATCAAAGCCCTTGTAGAGAAAGAAAACCACATGTGGGGATGATGCCCACAAATTTCACTAGTGCACCACAAAATCTAGCCTGTTGTGACTAATTACAACAACCCTATTAAGGGCATACCCGGTTAAGAGTATCTATATCCTGGTTAATAGCTATGAAGACCTCTTAGAGTCTAATATTATATTAGGATATTTCAAACTTTAATATAAGATCCACCTAGTTAGAGGATTTACACTTCAGACCCTCCTAAACATCTTGCTCACCCTGTTAGGAGTGATCTTGTAAAGGATTTAGCTTGCCAATCTGTTAGAATCAATAGGTAAAAGTGATCTAATATTTTCACTCAATGCATGACAGATCCAATGTAATGTTGATAAATTGTGCTTCCCTAAACACTTTACTATCTCTCTACTATCTCCACCTATCATCACATACCATCGCAACAACAACCAACATCATTGCAGAAACCATTTATATACCATTTCTAGGTCGGTGCTAGAACGCTAAAACATTTTACAAGTCAACCCTCAAATCCAAATTAGCATATGAGTGAGAACACCAAAATCAAAATTTAACATCCTTGATGTCAACCTAAAACATTAAATCATGAAAACATGTGGGCCCAATATAAATATTTGACCGCAACACCGCTCTAGCTAATTTTAACCACCAACAACAATGATCTTTTTCCTCTAATAAATTAAGTTTCCAACAATGAAAATACCACAATATATTTTCATGATAAAAAATAACATCAACTTCATCAAATGCCAACAATCTACCCCTTTGGCATTAGTGGAAATACTAATAAATTTGCAAAGTGTTTACAAAGTGTCTAACCAATGCATAAGTGAAAAATATATCACCTTTATCCTTTGGAATTTGATCACCTTTATCCTATATTTTTTGTTCATGTTGTTGATCTTTATATATATTTCCTTGATTTTCATCGGTCATGTCATGACTGGTTTGAGTATCCATGGGATCACCTTCTTTTTCTTCTTCTTGTGGATCATGTTGTTCAAATGTATCAATTGGTTCCTCCCATGGTCCTTGTGCTAAAATATCACCTGAGTTGTCCACATAATCCTATGTATCATATTGAAGATCAATATCAAGTGTTACATCAACAACATCTATTTTCCATCCTTCAATTGTTTGGTGAATATCGGTTGCTTTTCATCTGGTTGGAGTCTTACTTCCTCCTCCGCATGTTCATCCCCTTTCTCACCCTCTACATCATAACCATACCAAAGTGTTTTATTAGAATTTCCTCAGTCTCATCATGTACACCAAGAGATTCACCACAAATCAATATAGTGAGTATCTTCTTTATTTGGAATAAAGGTCTTGTGTCAGCAAGTACCTTTTTCACTTCTTCTTTAGACATCTTCGGTTGCAGTTTCATTAACACATACTCTATCAACTCTTTATCCTATTTAATGGAAGTGTGTCATCTAGCCTCTAGGTTGTTATATAAGGAATTTGGAGCCCGACCTTCCAATTCCATTATTGTTTCACTAAATTTATTCATGTTGTAAAATACATCATCCTCAATCAAATCTTTATCATCCTTATTGAACTTGTCAAAATATTTATTCACTTTAACAAGAAATCCCCATTCATTTACTTCTTGAACTATATCATCAACACACATGAATTTAGTGAAATCATGACCTAAAGATTTTGTAGTAGGAGAACCAAAAAGCTTGGATTATTTACCTTTGGATTTTTGCTCTTTCATCTCCTTCTCCAATTTAGTTTCCTCACTTTGATCATCAGCAGCAACTTTGTCTTTCTTTGCTTTCCCCTTCTTTCTTTTTCCTACAACAACTTGAGGTTTGACTTCTTCTTTCATTAGTGTAGTAGGCTTGGCAATATTAGTTTATTTCTTTGTATAAGTTTTCATTGAACCCATTGACCTATACTCTTTCTCCTTTTTCACTGTAGCACTTCTTGTTTGTCGATCAATTGGGGCACTACTAGTTGCACCTACTACTTCAACATCATCGTCCTTCTCAACACCTTATGTACTAGCTTTTTCTGCAACATGCTTAGCTCTAACTTTCTCAACTTCTTCCTTTGAAAAACCTTTTTGGATCATAAATTGTCCCACTACTTTTCTCACTTTCTTCTCAGTGACCTATTTCATCAATTCATTATGTACTTCTAGTGACCTTTCTTGAAATGTCCCAGATCTTGGAGTCTTGGGATCTACCGATTGATCAATCTCCATCTGGTACAATAGTTAGGGCACCTATTGGATCATTCTCCATCAACTTGAATGGGTCTCATTTGAGTTCTAGTTGTGGTATCTTAGTTATGTTGATCAACTTAGGAGTAGCCATATTAATTTTCAATCACACATGAAGATAACTAATAAATACCTCAAATTGTGTGTAGCTAGGGTTCTTGATGAAGAACATGAAAACACTGATTGATTAATCTTCTCAAATCAACATAGATAATCATTTAATTTAGCTTCAAACTCAAAAAGAACTCAAATAACACTTCTTTCACTCCACAAAATCTCTCAAAGTATGTAAGGTAAGAATGAAATTGAAAATAGTCCATTTATTTACCATCACATGCTTGCATTAAATTCTCTTACCGATAGAACTTTCCTTTTGAAGAAACTAACTCATACCACATTACTTATTGAAAAAACCTTATGAGATTAATCAAAACTTCTCAAATTGATTTAGCATACCTCATTTCATCTATAAATGCTAATAGATCTTACCAAAAACTTGGAGGGGGGTTCGTAGATGGATTTAACAGTACTTGCTACCCCTAGGTCAAAGGTGACTTCGTTTGATGATGAACCATCCACACTCGATGGTGATGTGGATCCTTTTTTTTTTCCTTTCTTCCTTGACATCTTCTTTCTTCTTCCATATCTCGGTCATCTCTTTCCTAGTCTCTTCCACATCAACAATTTGTTTCCCCTTTTGATTTGTTGACTGATTAACTGATTGGTTATTGAACTTGCAGTCTTTGCTAGATGTCCAATCTCATGACGATGAAAACATGCCATACCATTTTTCCTCATGGTCTAGCATTACCTATGTTTTTCCTCATTCTAAAATTCATATCCATGTGTCCATAAATACCACAAATTGAGCATGTGACATTATATTGCCTCTCGCTTTTGTAAGGGATTTCTTGGTTCACAAGTAGTCTTTGATTCTTCACTCTTGACCTGCATTCATCAATTTTGTGATCATATTTGTTGCATGTATAATAATATCCATAAAATCTAATAGATCTACTACTAGATCTGGATCTAAAATCTATAATCATATGTAGTGTGTCCATACTTATTCAAATTATAGAAATTCCCATCAAAAGTGTTAGGCCTATTAATATTATTCTACAAACATTAGCAATATGACCCACTTTATGAAAATTGAAACATATAGGCTTGTAGGCTTTCATACCCAGACTCCTAGTATTTACCTTGTTTACAGACTTTTCTTCATGCTTGATCTCTTTTTTTCTAGAGGATTCACCAATCTCAAAAGTAGTCTGGTTGGTATAGCCTAGACTAGTTGTCTCCTTGCTTCTTCTTTGATTCCTCAGTTGCTCATCAAGTTTTCAATTATTTTCATTGTATTTCTTTAGCAAATCATTTGCATTCTTTAGTTCCCCTTTCACTTTCTCATTCTCATTTCTCAGACTCCCATTCTCTCTTTCCAAATTCTCATTTCTCGTCATCATATTGTTGAGTTGTCCTATTAAGTCTTCTAGTTCCTCTTTTGTCTCATAAAGATATGCATGCAAGGTTCCTACCTCTTTCTCAGACTTAAAAATTTTCACATTCCTTATCCTTCAAGGCTTGGTTCTTAGCTTTTAGAGAATCTTCAACATTTATCCTTTCTTCCATCTCTTCACACATTCCCATTGATTGGGACTCAATCTCTCTTTTAAGGTTTTTCTTTTCTTTAGTACAATTTTTCATTCTCCTTACTCATAGATTCTAGGGATGCTTCAGATTCCTCAAATCCACTTTATTTGGATAATTTATCAATGTAGTTTTGAGTCTGATTTAGGTTTTCAACAAGCTCTTTTTGCTTAGCTAGTGATTTCTTCAACTGATCTTTCAGTTATTTAATGACCCTTTTAGCTTCATCAAGTTGTCTCTTATAACTAAAACACTCCATCATTTTGTTAAGGATATTTCCCAAGCTGTTAGGCTTCTTCAAGGGTACAAGGCTTTGATACCAATTCTTAGTACTATACATCACTGAGAGGGGGGATGAATCAGTGCAATCAAAATTCTAAAACTTTTGACAACAATCTTCCACAACATCTAACATGCAAATACTATTATGACAATAAAGCATAACAAGTAAAACATTCACAAACATAGAACACTTGAACACAATATTTTTTCCAAGAAAACCATTGTTAGAGGGAGAAAACCACATGTGGGGATGATGGCCACAAATTTCACTGATGCACCATGAAATATGGCATGTTAAGACCGATTACAATGACCCTGTTAAGGGCATACCCAATTAAGAGTATCTACAGCTCGGTTAAGATCTATAAAGACCTGTTAGAGTCTACTCTTTTAGGAGATTTAAAAACCTAATACAAGATCCACCTAGTTAGAGGATTTACACTTCAGATCTTGTTAAAGATCCTACTCACCTTGTTAGGAGTGACCCTATTAAAGGATTTAGCTTGCCAGTTTGTTAGAATCAACAAGTAAAAGTTATTTGATATTTGCACTCAATGTATTCCTAATCAATTATGCTACCCTGAGCACTTTACTATCTTTTTACTATCTCAAACTATAATCACATGTCATCCCTAAAAATTCCAACATCATCACAACAAACATTTATATACTTGTTCAAGGTTAGTGCTAGAACCTTAAAACATTTTACAAGTCAGCCCTCAAATCCCACTTAACATATGAGCAAGCATGCCAAAATCAAAATTTAACATCATTGATGTTAGAATAAAACATTAAGTCACAAAAACATGTCTTCTTGACATAAATATTTGACCGCAACATCAATCTAACTAATTGTAACCACCGGTAACACTAATTTTTTGCCTCTAGTGAATTAAGTTTCCAAAAATGACAACACCACAATATATATTCATGATCAAATACAACATCAACATCATCAAATTCCAACACTACAGGCATTAAAATAAATTTACTAAAAAAACAAAAACCAGAAAATCTCAAAAAGACTAATAAAAGCTAATTTTGAGGCCCTATACGATGGAATTTGCCCCCATGAACATGGTGATATGTGGTCCAATCAAATAGATTCCATTGACATATTTTAGAACTTTGGAAGATGCATCTACCTATAAAATTTCAATCCAAATAGACATGTAAGTCAAAAGTTAACAATGTCAAAAGTCCCTAAATAAAAAATGAGCCCATGTTGATTGATCCTAAACCTTCCTAAATATCAATGAAAACCAAACACAACTGATGTGCTCATGATTTCCATCATAGACATCATTCTAGGGCTTGAAAGCTAGCTTCTCCCCCAAGACACCTCATGATACTTTGAATTCCTTTGACTAGCCTATGCATAAAAAAAATGAAGAAGTAAATCTTAAGAAAATTAAATTATCTAAATAGGATAAACCTTCTTTTCACATTAAGGATCATATTTTGAATAATTTATATTATTATAATGTTAATGATGCATATAATTTTGATCCTAATGATTTTGATGATATGTGTGAGGTTATTGAAATTAATCATGAATTAAATTAAGGATTCATAATGTGTTATTCATCTCTCCTTGTGGTAAACAAAGTGACTTATTATTAAAGCATGGTCCTTATTTTGAACTTACATTAGCTCCATCTACCATGATCAACAATAATCATCTTTTATGTTGTCTACCATGCCGAAACAATGTTCAACAAGTAGGGTTGGTAGCTGATATGCTTGAATAGCTCCTCTTTTGTGCAAGATTCATTTGTTTGTTTCCTTGTGCATAATGCCTCCTCCCCCATGATGTGTCGTTTGTTTTAATTTTTCTTTAGAAATATTTAAATGACCCCTGTTGCTCCATTGATGCAAGTCAATAAAGACATAAAATTTATTGTGACATTTTTCTCTTTGTATATAATTTCTTCTATATGTTGTATACATGTTATTTTGTGTTGGCATTAAGCAGAATTGCCACTAGTGACAACACTTATTTGCATTCTGGATGTAAACCGAGCAGACAAGTGAAAATCGAGCAGTCAGTGTAAACCGAGCAGACAAGTGAAAACCGAGCAGTCAGTGTAAACCGAGCAGACAAGTGAAAACCGAGCAGTCAGTGTAAACCGAGCAGAAAAGTGAAAACTGAGCAGTCAGTGCAAACCGAGCAGACAGTGCAAACCGAGCAGACAGTGCAAACCGAGCAGAGAGTGCAAACCGAGCAGACAGTGAAAACCGAGCAGACAGTGCAAACCGAGCAGACAATGCAAACCGAGCAGATAGTGGAAACCGAGCAAGTTAGTACAAACCGATCAGGACAATGTAAACCAAGTAACATCTTGTCTACCGAGTCACCAATGCTTACTGAGTTCAATACCTACCGAGTGATCAGTATGAACCGTGCCTTCACTTCTACCGAGTGCATGACGATGCCGAGTAATGCAGTGGACGCCGAGTATCAGAAAGTCACCGAGTCAGTTTGAAGGAACCGAGTAACCATATTTGGGCCGACTTAGTAGCACTTATGTTTATTTGTCAAGCCGACTGTATAATTGTAATTGTAATTAATTGTTTGAGACTTGTATATAAACAATGTTGTAGAAATAAAAGATGACATACAAGTAATAAAAAAAAAAAATATAAAGCAGAATATATGTGAAAGAGTAAGAAAGGCAGAAATAAGCGAATTGCACAAGGCTTCAGAAGTTTAAGGTACAGCAAAGACAAATTCATCACAGAAGGTGATTAGTACATCAGCGAATCTCATTCAGCAATCCAGTTGCAAAGCAGAGATCTACTGTGTCATTCTAACAGGTGAATCAGTACTAAATCCTTTAACCGGGTAGACTTAACAGTCTTTGTATAAATCTCTTTACCGAGTGCATACTTCACTGTATGTTTGTAAATCCTTTAACAGGGTGGATTTAGCAATCCTTATTGCTCCTAACAGGGCAGATCATCAGAAGTGATCAAATTGTAAGCCTTAACCGGCCAACTTTATTCTGCAGTATTAAAGCTTTGTGGGTTTCATCCTCACCCCAGTTTTACTTTCTTTTGGAAGTTTTCTGGGTAACCAAATCTATGTGTCATTATTGTGAATGCTTTTAAGTTTCATGCTTTCTGTATGCAAAGGTTAAAAGGTAAATTATATGTTAAAATTAAAGGAAAATTTGGAGTTACTGATTCACCCCTCCCCTCTCAGTAACTTGGTTAATTCCTGAATATTTCCAACAATTGGTATCAGAGCTGCATTGGTTCTCAAGACAAAGCTTAACTAACTTGAGCAAAGATCCAGGACAATGGAGGTATTCAAACTGAACAAGGTGATTGAAAATGAAAAGCTAGATCTAGAAATGGCCATAGCTAAACTCAAAGAAGCAAAAGAACATCTTTCCCAATCCCTAAGAAGAAGGAAGGAACTTGCAAATCAGATGAATGATTAGAATTACATTGAAGAAAAGATTGAAGATCTTCTTCCCTCAAACAACTCAGATGAAGCAAACAATGCTATCAAAGAACTCCTAGAAAAGAATGGGTCTCTGCAGGAAGAAGTGAGAAAATTGAAAAGAGAACAAGAACTACACTCTACAAGATTCTGTGAGATCTTGGAATAGAAAAACAAGTTGAAAGATGAATTAGATGAAAGAAACATTGAAGTCCAAACCAAAACCCTTCAGCTAGAAAATCTGATTGATCAGATCTCTCATACAAATGAAGAAATTCTAAATCTAAGATCAGAAATAGAAAACACAAGAGAAGAACTAAGATCTGAAAAGGAAATCAATCTAAGATTGATGGATGACCTAAACACTGAAAAACAAATCAATGAAGGAATGCTGAAAAGTCAAGAAGACTTGAATCAGCTGTATGAACGAAATCTTCATAGGCAAAAAGGAAAAGCAGGACTTGGATACAAAGAAGAAGGCGAATCCTCTAAGAAAGGTACTAAAAGAAATCAAAAACCTACTTATCATTGTGGTAAAATAGGACATACTTCAAATAAATGTTGGAACAATGAAAAAGCAGAATTCAATGGAAAATGTTATAGCTGCAATCAACCTGGTCATAAAGCAAATGAATGCAGGGAAAAACCTAGATTCAGAGGTAATTGTCACAAGTGCAACAAACAAGGTCACAAGGCATCCGAGTGCAGATCCAAGACATTTAATCCAGCAGAACAAATTGTGAAAGCAATGTTTGGATGGGACTACAACACCTGGTGTAGATGTCATTACTGTGGAGAATATGGACACATTGGCATGAATTGCATAAAACATCATCTAAGGAAAAGAGACACTACCGTAAGATGTTTCAAATGCACTAAACTCAGTCACATAGCCAGAAACTGCATGAATGCTAATGAAATTGAAGAAGGAAAGAAGAATGAAGCAACTAAGGTCAGGAAACAGGTGAGACAAAAATGGATTCCTAAAGCTACCGAGCAATCCAGTCCAAGTAATGGAATGGATGGCTCTATCGACTCAAATTAAATTTCCAAGGAAGCACTGGAACTGTACTCTCATAGATCAATCTCAAGTAGTTCCGGAACCGAAATTAAAAGAAAATTCTAAATCAGCATGCAAGATGCAGTGAAATCACAGGGAGGTCGGTATAGTCTTCACCGAGCAAGGTCGGTATATTCTTCACCGAGCAAGGTCGGTACCTGTCTTTACCGAGCGAGGTCAGAGCATTATGAATTCTCGAGTTCACCGAGTTGCGAAGTCTTTTCCGAGCAATTAATTCTTAGTGGGTGACAGTCTGTCAGAATTCCTACCCTAATTTGAAATGAGCATTAATGACAGAGTTGTAAACAAAAAGCAAGTAATCAAACTCATTCTTCACCGCGAATCTTTAAGCACTTTGAGAGCAGAAAATTTCAAGAGCATCCCGGCAATTTAATACTCTTGCGAAAGGAATTTTCTGTGAGCTACCATGGCATCATCCAGCACTTTAGCGAAGAAAGGATCTGATATGATAGTTCAAGGGGAGTGGAAAGCACCAGATTTTAAGATCGTGCCCGCAGTTGCAGCAGCCCTAGATCTGAACGGAGCTCAATCTCAGATTCCTCCTAAGGTACTGCTTATCAACGATATCCGTAATTATTTTAACTATTCAATTCAAGAAATGGGAAACCTAGAACTAGACATTGTGCGTGAGGAACTATGTGTGGATGGTACTTTGAAACCCGAGCACAAACATCTGGAAGATAAGGGTTTAGTCCACATTGCACATCTTCCTCGAAACTTTTGAGATAAATGGGTTAGGTACATTCTCAGCCGAGTACATGATGGCAAGATTTGGCTTGAGCAACCTATTGAGATCACAAAGAAAATGATTCATCAAGTTACCGGTGTTCCCATGTTGAACAAAGCTAAAACTACCAAAACCCTAGGTCGGACGGAACTAGAGAAGAAAACCCTAGCCGAGTGGGATGGTAGAGGCATGAAGGTTAGCAGCATTACAGACGCTGAACTGAAGTTTGGTACACATATCATTGCATACAAGATTTACAGTTCTAGTCGAGAGAACAGTGTCTCATGTGAAGCTGTTGACCTAGCATACAAAGTGGTCAAAAACAACTTGACATTTGACCTAGCAGACTTATTGTTGAAATAGTTCAACAAGAACATGGAAAGCATCAAAACTTCCAAAAACAATCCATGTAAGTTTGGATCCTTGTTAGTCTGTTTATTCTTCTATGTTCAGAAATTCTTCCCTTCTAAAGGAAAAGTTGTATGGAGAAAAGATGTGCCAGTACTTTATGAAATTAATGAATACATCGCAGAAATGGGTGAAAACTTTGAAAGCATCATGGATAATTATTTTGAGTCTTTCAAAGAGAAAATGAATGACAGATTCCGGATTCCATAGAAGTTGGTGGAAGATTACAAACATGACATCTGTTTTATGGTAGATTGTGATAATGTGTATATTCAAGCAGTTAAACCGAGAACTGTATATGTAAAACCTCTTCCTTATGAGGTAAACATTGATGAAACCAAGAACATTATTGAAGAACTTCTAAATCAGCCTGTCAATCCCAAAGCCCCATATTTTGGAACATATGATGAAGCTAAGATGAGAATTGAACTAAGCATAAAGCTTCCATAGGCGGTAAACAAAGGAAAGAAAAGAATAGCTAAAATGCAAATGATAACCGAGGATAAAGAAGAAATAGGTGAAAAAGAAGAAGAAAAAGATGAGAAAACAGAGGAACCAGAACCTGCAAAGAAGAAAGGAAAAGTTTTTATCACTAAGGCATCTGTGCCTCCCACTGCTGTGTTTACAAGGAGAAATACAAAAGGAAAGGCAGACAAGGCAGAAAAGGCAGATAAAGACATAGTATTCAAAAGGCCTCCTCTAACCCTTCAAGAAAAGCTCAAACTCTTCAGAGATGGATCAGGATCTGGAGTAAGTAACATAAAATCCCTGAGATATGAAACCAGATCGGAAGCAGAACAGAAGGAAATAGAAGATGCTGTTGTTGAGAAGATGGGACAGTGGAAATACTCTCCTGAAGAAATTACCCCATAGGTTCCAGCAGTTCTGTTAAATCCAATAAGAATGAGATGGAGCAATGCAAGGCAAACTGTGATAGACATATTTGATCAAAACCTGAGACAGTTGATGCCGAGCTTGAACAATGATGAAGTAAAGAAGGCACTAAAAGAAAATGAAAACAAGATGACATTGAAGTTCAATACTTGTTTGATTTTGATCAACAATATTGAATCGGTTGTGAAGGCTGCAAAAGCCACATGGAAGAACATATACCACCTTCACCAACCGAGCATTGAAACTGTAATAATTAAAGATATTGAAGATGACAGCGATGAGCAAGAAGAAGACACCAAGGTAGATGATACTGTAAGGATAGCAGCAGAAGTCATTGCATCCCTTCCTACCTCTCCAGTGAAAGTCTCTTCATCCAGCCCAGAGACACCTTCAAGCATGGTTGTGACAACTTCCACTTTTGTCCAATCATCCCTAGCAACATCAGAGGCAGCTACCATTTCTTCTACCGAGCTGCAGTCTCCTGTACCAGTAAGTTTTCCAACTTTTGAATCATCAAGTGTAAATATTTTAAGTTCTCCAGTAGAAAGTCTACCAGTATCAATAGCCAGCCCTACTTTATCTACTGTCACTACTACAAGAGCATTAAGTACAGATAAGCCTAAGGCTCTACCGAGTATAAAATTTTTGGGTAAAAATATAGTTGAGGATATAGACCTAGATGAAGAGATAGAGATTCCTACACTAGATTTTGCAAATCTCTCAGTAGACTAGATGCAGAATATAGGTGAGATCCTCCAAAGGAAAGCAAAACAAAAGAAGCTTAAGGAGGAGAGAGACAAAGAGTATCAAATCATCAAGGATGCTAAGGACATTTTGTCTGATGCATTAGGCATTAAAGTAGACTCCTCCTAGCATGTTTTGTTACAATTGGCAGAAGCAGTTGAGAAATACAATGAGGACTCATCCGGGACAGAAAAGTTAGTTGAAAGAGCCGAGAAGAGATTCAACAATAAAGTGCTTGAGCACATTGCTCAGCACATAGCTATTAACCAAGTGGAATTGTCTTCAGTTTTGTCTAATATAGTCTATTTATTCGAATGCTACCTCTCTTTTGGCCAGACTATGCAATTTTGCCGAGTTCACAAAGGATGTCAAAGATAAAATGAATAAAATGGATGAGGAAATGAAGATTAGCATACAGAAGTTGCAACTTGAACCAAGTTCAAGCTCTGCTCATCACATGAAAATTTCACATCTATCCAATATGCAGTCTGATCTATTGAAAGAAGACTCAAGGATCCGGTCCACACTGCTAGACATCCAACACATGATCCTTCCCATCATGAATACAATGTACAAGCACATTGAACATTCCAGAACATTGATTCATGACAATCAGTTCTCCATAGCAGATCACATGATTGAACTCTCTGCAGAAGTCCAAATTGCAATACAAACATGTAAGATTCTGCAAGAAAGTTGGGACAGAACCCTGGCACTAATAATGAAGGTACATTCTGATTTCTTATCAAATTTTGGATTCTCTCTGTAAATAACTTGTATATGCACCTTTGGCATTATCGTCAAAAAGGGAGAGATATGTATAGAAGGAGAGATATGTATACAGTTACAGATTTGTATAAGAAACAGTTAGCACATTGAAAGGGGGAGACAATGTACAAAGCCCTATAACAAAGACAAATTTTGAAAAATCAAAATAAAACTCAGCATGATTCGTGTATATAAATTTTGGCCAATAAGTGTTTTTGTCACTAATGCCAAAGGGGGAGATTGTTGGCATTAAGCAAAATTGCCACTAGTGACAACACTTATTTGCATTCTGGATGTAAACCGAGCAGACAAGTGAAAACTGAGCAGTCAGTGTAAACCGAGCAGACAAGTGAAAACTGAGCAGTCAGTGTAAACCGAGCAGACAAGTGAAAACCGAGCAGTCAGTGTAAACCGAGCAAACAAGTGAAAACCGAGCAGTCAGTGCAAACCAAGCAGACAGTGAAAACCGAGCAGACAGTGCAAACTGAGAAGACAGTGCAAACTGAGCAGACAGTGCAAACCGAGCAGATAGTGCAAACCGAGCAGACAGTGCAAACTGAGCAGACAGTGGAAACCGAGCAAGTTAGTACAAACCGATCAGGACAATGTAAACCGAGTAACATCTTGTCTACCGAGTCACCAATGCTTACCGAGTTCAATACCTACCGAGTGATCAGTATGAATCGTGCCTTCACTTCTACCGAGTGCATGACGATGCCGAGTAATGCAGTGGACGCCGAGTATCAGAAAGTCACCGAGTCAGTTTGAAGGAACCGAGTAACCATATTTGGGCCGACTTAGTAGCACTTATGTTTATTTGTCAAGCCGACTGTATAATTGTAATTGTAATTAATTGTTTGAGACTTGTATATAAACAATGTTGTAGAAATAAAAGATGACATACAAGTAATTAAAAAAAAAAATATAAAGAAGAATATATGTGAAAGAGTAAGAAAGGCAGAAATAAGCGAATTTCACAAGGCTTCAGAAGTTTAAGGTACAGCAAAGATAAATTCATCACAGAAGGTGATCAGTACATCAGCGAATCTCATTCAGCAATCCAGTTGCAAAGCAGAGATCTACTGTTTCATTCTAACAGGTGGATCAGTACTAAATCCTTTAACCGGGTAGACTTAACAGTCTTTGTATAAATCTCTTTACCGAGTGCATACTTCACTATATGTTTGTAAATCCTTTAACAGGGTGGATTTAGCAATCCTTATTGCTCCTAACAGGGCAGATCATCAGAAGTGATCAAATTGTAAGCCTTAACCGGCCAACTTTATTCTGCAGTATTAAAGCTTTGTGGGTTTCATCCCCACCCCAGTTTTACTTTCTTTTGGAAGGTTTCTGGGTAACCAAATCTATGTGTCATTATTGTGAATGCTTTTAAGTTTCATGCTTTCTGTATGCAAAGGTTAAAAGGTAAATTATATGTTAAAATTAAAGGAAAATTTGGAGTTACTGATTCACCCCTCCCCTCTCAGTAACTTGGTTAATTCCTGAATATTTCCAACAATTTTGTTCTTGCATTATTGTTGTAATTGTGTGTTTGTGTTGTTTTCTTTGGGACGATGCAAAGTGGTGTTAGGCATATATCTTTTGTTCTCTACAATTTTGGCCCCAAAATACTTTTTTTTCTCTTATGTACTCTTCTTCCATTGTGCTTTTAGTTCTACTACCTTTGGGGGATGAGGTCCATTCATTACAATTTTTCTTGATATACATGATTTATCACATGCGCATATTGACCCTACAATTAGTTTATCCCTTCGTTCTTCCTTTATCACATGAATTGTTTTTGTTCATTTTTCCTTATTTAGTGGCATGTCCTAGTTTAAAAGTTCTTGTATTTCTATTACATGTATGCTACCTTAAAGATATTGATCTTTTTAATGCATACACAATTTCTCTAATATTGGGGAATAAACTCTTCTTTTTGTTACACATTTTCATAGATGAAAAATCTAATTTTTTAATTAATTTTTTTCAAGTTAATTAGTGAATGCCATCTTTTTATTTTTAATCTCTCCCTAGTGTGTTCCCTTGGAGATAATTTTTTTCATTAAGGAAAACCTTTAGAACCATTTTCTTATCATATTATTTTGGAAACTACACTTTTCCTTTGGGAGCCCTTTTTTATGACTGATTTTCTTGCATACAATGTTATCCTTGGGATGGGTTGACTAGCATAATATAACTTTCTATACTATTATCTCAATCTTTGTTATTTTTTTCTCTTCACATGGCCCATAATGAACATAAACTTAATATGATTGTTTAGTTGTGTCCTTTTTCTCTCATTCTATGGATGTTTCTTTTACCTTTTTTTGGACTAATAATGACCTATGTCACTTGGGGCATTTGTGTATTCCTTGTCTCTTTGACCTTGATAAGAGGATCTTTCCTATGGTTTAATCTACTTTATGTCAAGTATGAAGTATATTCATAATCTTAGTAAAGTGGGGTCTAAATATAGCATCCTAAATTGTAAACAATACAAGTTTGATCCTTTGTTGGGCCCCATATTAGTGTCCAAGGATTCAATGTCTGATTGGCATTTTTCTATGCATTTAATATAGAGATATTTAAATATTACTCCTTTATTCAATTAATCTAAAATGTACATGAGGGCCCTCCCCTTTAATTATTTCATTCATTTATCTCCTCTTGCATACATATGCCCTATTTCATGATGGGTCACCTTTTATATTTATTACAAATTTGAACCATTTTATATTTATTACAAATTTGAACCCTTTTATATTTATTACAAATTTGAACCTTAATTATGTGTCCATTTTGGGTATCCTCGTACTCTCATAGACCATCGATATGATTTTGAGCCCTGATTGGTTGGAATTGGGTGCCTTGCAAGGCATGTAGAAATATAGGACATCCTATATTTTTGAGGCACTCTATTCTAAATAAAGGTGGCCCAAATTTAAATTGGGAAAAGGTCTTGGATTTCTAGCAGGATATTCAAATATTTGTCAACCCACTTCGAGTTTAGAGTTTTGAAATCATTTGGAGAGGTATAAAATAAATGCTACCTTCCTCCTTTTGGTAAGCAAGCACACTTGGAGAAAAGAACTCAATCATGTGATTCAAGAGAAATAAATTTAATCAAAACATCATTTAATTAAAATTTTTGCTTGTAAACTTCACTTAAATCCTAATATTTGAATAACCATTTACAGATCACGAAAGCAATCCATGCGCTGGATCTCATAAATTAACTGTGTCAGATTTTGCATAAGATGACATTGATATTATACATCAACTTAACTCACAGCAATCGCAACATTTAAAGCACATCTGTAATAAATCTAATAAAGATTTAGTTAATTAATACTCTTTCAAATCCTATACAACGTTATATCCATAACAAATCTAATAAAGATTTACTTAATTAATAATCTTCCAAATACTATACACAGTTATATATTTATAAATTTAGAATTAAAAATTCCAAACAATAGTAACAATTTTATATAATTTTGTAAAATTATATACATATATGAATTACTTCTTGAATATTACAACATGTCGCATCAATATTCTAAAGAATATATTCTATTCCAATATTTATTATCAAATATATTCATAATTTATAATTATCTTATTCAATTCTTAAGAATGGCACATATTACAAAAGTTAATTGTGTCAAATTTCACATAAGATGAAATGGATATTCGACATCAAATTAACTCACAACAAACGGAACATTTAAAGTACATTCATAGCAAATCTAATTAAGATTTTGCTAATTAATACTCTTTGAAATCTTATACAAAGAACTATATTTCTAAAAGCTAAAATTACTATAAAAGGATAAACAACAAGATGAATTCCTTACAAAGATCATTACAACACATAATAAATTTACCAATGGAAGCTACATTTACTTTTCAAACCAGCACACAACAAATAGCTTTCTTTGGAAGAGTAGACCATATATATTTAAAAGACTTATTACTCTTCAAGACTAACTCTATTGTGCAAGTAGTTCAACGGACATTAGGTGAAGAATTTCACAATGCCACTCATCGATTAAAGGTAAATGCTGATATTGCCGCTATGTTAATGGCTTGGGGTTAAGAAATTGCAAAAAAGTTCACATTGTTCATTTTGTCATGACCTCTTTTTTCTCTAAAGATTTGATTATCAAACTAAATTTCTTGCTACAATACGCATATCCTGGTCAAGGATTTGACTATAGTAACTATTTTGTATACAAACAAGCCATTCAAAAAATAGAAGTTCTTCCTTTTCTGTGATAGCCCATGTCAATTAACAAACAAGCTTATAAAAAATATATTGAAAATCAATGGCTAATTGTATGTAACGAAATCGGACAATATAAGCAAATTGAAGTGGTATCAATATTTCTAGTTGTCTTTCCACAACAACAACATTCTGTTTGTGTACAAATAAAGAAGAAAAATTGGAATTTTCAAGCTTCTATAGGAAATCAAGACCGATTAAGCATGCCAGTCAAATATCCCAAATTCCGACGCACTATTCATCAACAAAAATGAAAGATGATTTAGAATTTTTGCATACTGACAAGAAAAGAAGGTATTTACTATAATATTTTGTTTTTATTAAACATAAAAACCAATTACACTATTTTCACTGTTTTATATTAGTTTTTGTATATATTTTTCTTCATGTACCTTAAAGCATGTACTTCTAGAAAAAACATAAGCGGAATGATGGATTATAATTTTATATGGCAAGATGTTCAAAATTGAAAAAAAAGACGTTCTTATTAAAGTATTTGGTTTGCTTCTGTTTTGCATTAAACTTATTGTAAAAAAATATATATTTTTCAATATCAATTTTGTATACAAATTGTAAATATTTTTTATAAACGTGGATATGTATTTCAGTGATTTCAATAAAAAATTACAATTTCAATAGCGAATACATTTTTTCCAATACTAATAATTGGATAAATTGGCTTTACAACAAAGACAAACACTTAGAAATTTTTTATCCAAATTATATATTATAATGATATTTTATTAATCTATTCAATTCTATTGAATAAAATATCATTGCAAATATTGCAATTGAATGGAATGTTTTCCACTTTCAGATTAAGTTTTTACAGAGTCTAAATCCAAAATTATTTACTTATTTGTCCTTGCTAGTGTTCTTGATTTTTAAAATGTTTTAAGTGAGCCCTAAATTTTTATATTTCAATACTATGTTATGACCGATCTAACTTTTCATATTTCCACGTACTATTTTATGTTTGCTTTTGTTCGATGAATCTCCCAAAAAAGAACCATGTATTTAGCCACACTAGCACACACAATACTTTCAAAAATACTATATTATTCTCGCTGCATCGACGGTTGTCACAAGATTGCAATGTATAGAACTTCTCTTTGTGGATGTGCGACAACTATTGGATCGGGAGGAGAACAGTATGAAACACTGCTTCTTTTCGCAAACTCGCTAGATCAACACACTGGCTGTAGTTACCTTTAAATAATACTCTTCGTCTGATTTCTCAATCCTTCACTTAACTCACTAAAGACTATCTAATTTCACAACACTTATTGCGCTAATAGTTTTTCTGTAAACACGTTAACCAAAAACAAAGAAAATAAAGGCATACGTCGTCAATAAGCCAAATCTACTAATACCCTCAATATATAATACATAAAAGATTTATATCTACAAGGCCAAATAATTATCTTGGAAAATAATAACAATATTAATACGATTTACCTTTCCAATCTTTTATGACTATTAAATTATCACCTAAAATTATTAAATGTCAACTATCTATCACATCATTCTATGTACTTGGTAAATATAATCAATAAAAAAAGTATAGAAAAGATTGTATACATTGTTCCAGCCAAAGAGACAATAACAAATACATCCATCACTGCAACAAAAGAAGCATTTTATCAAAAGTCCGCATTGCAATCTATAATCCTTTATAGAATGATTACCAAACTCAATATTTATGATGATCTCAATGGAATAGAAAGTGCATGGAAAGAAATCACAGATACAAATCTACACTTTTACAATTTAAATGATCTACACACAAGAATAACTTCACAACTAGTTCATCCCATTACACAGTCTCATAGCTAGTGGTTTAATAAAAGTTGTAGGGTTTCTAGTTGCTATTCAGGTACCGGAGCTCATTATGGAATGCATTCAAAGATTTGACCCAGATACTAGAAAAATAAAGAAAAGAAACAATGAAGTTGTCATCAATTTGAACAGAGATTTAATACACAAATTATTTGGTTTACCTTCAAGACAACAATATTCTCAATGTAATTTCTCTCTCGCAGCTTCAAATTTTAACGAACAAAGGTCAAAATGCATAGCAATAATATCAAATAGATGGTTTGGAACCATCAGTGTAGCTAGTTCAAAATTATCGAAAACCCTATACAGAACAAATCTAATTAAAAAGGAGATTGTTGACATTCTAGTACTTCTACACAAAATTAGAGGAAGTGAACAAGCCCTAAATTTTGAATAATACTAGTTTTTCCTTGTGCAATCTATATGTGCAGACAATGTATATATATATATATATATATATATATATATATATATATATATATATAGATTGGGCACAACTAATAAGTGATAGACTTACTAAAATGCTTGTATCAGCAAAGCATTCATACACATTTGCAATGTCATCTTACCTCATCTATGTCCTAGCATGTAACTATATAGGAAATGACCTACCTAGTGTTACTAACTATGATGAACATATTCAGGTTTATGATTTCTATCCTTGCATACAACTTCGAAACAAATTTGTAAATTACAGAAGGATTAATGATTTTTTACAATGAAAATATGACGTGAAATTCAAGGTTGTCTAAAATGCAGATTATCATATGCAGTCGGACAAACAATAATGCAATTTAGAGACTATTATACATAATATCCTACATTTACATATTTCAGAATCAAAGATTTCCATGACTTTCCATTAAAATTTCCAAAATATACAGATGATAGAATGGTTTTGATAGATTTATGCAGATAAAACATCGAGGTCAACAACAAATGCAGTGAACGCTATAAAGCAAGTATTCATTTTTCGATTTCTATGGGACCTTATACATGCTTTTCCAGCTATTCTGCAATGAATATCATCAAATCAAGTTGAAAGAAATTTAACTTTGATGAATATAATGTTATCAGGCATCATTTTGACTCTTCTAATTATATAAAAGAAAACTTGTAACTAGGTCCTAATTTTAATCGCATACCTTCATTAGAAGATTTTTGGGCTAATTATAAGGATGACTTTGAGATGAGAGAAAGATCATGGTCCCACTTTATAATTGAACAGATTTGACTATATAATATTCTAATTGATCTCAAAGGATTATACGATGATCAATCTAATTTTCTTTCCAATCATTATTTGACAAAAATAAAAGGGACAAATTTGCAGCCTCTACAAATTCAAGAACCTGAATTAGATAATCTTGAAGACAAAAAGGAATAGATAATTAAAAGGACAAAAAGATGGGTACAACGCAAGCAAACAACAAAAGAGATGACACAAATAGAAGGGTAATCATCAACACAAGGTTAAACAACAACATCACCTCAAATACCATTACCAACAATGCAGACAATAGTTCAGTCAAATCAACAAAATACAGGTGGAGATGATCAACCACCAGGAAAAGAAAAAACTATAACCAACACTTGCGGCAGTGGTTCACTTCCATTGATCGACATGGATGCTCAACACAAACTAGACAATTCAGAACAAGAAGAACATAAAGGTTAATCACAACAAAATACAACAGACTAAAATTTCAATGAAGATACACCAACTCATATAAATCAACTTATTCAACCAATTGTAACATGTAATCAAAATGTAGTACCAAAATTTTAAACTTCATCTCAACATATAGAAATCCCTACAATAGTCAAAAAATTATTTGATATTGAAAGTTTAGCCTCTGCTTCAAAAATTCTTTCCACTCTTTCATGGTTAGAAGAAACAATACAAAGAAAAATAAAAAGAAAAGAGGATAAAATTCCTCCTAAAGATTTAGTTTCTCAAGTCATTAACAAAACTAACAGTTCTAAGAAAAAAAAATAGGCAAACTAGCTGCTCTTCGAAAACATCAGGAAACAGGGCATGTAACAATACAAATTACAGAACCAAAAGAAGAGAACAACTTTTTAGATCTCAATGAAACATATTTTGATGTCAATCAAATTGATATAGGACCCGCTTTCCATGATCGTACAGTTGGTATGTGGGAATTCACACATCAAGAAGTAAGAGATAGAGTACAAAAATTGAAAGATGAGAAAAACATTCTCAAATCTACTATTAATCATATATCTAATTACATCAAGAAAATGCTTGGTCCTATCTCTTCCCAAACATCAAATCAAATAGAAGATATTTTTGATCTAGCACTTCATTCCAATGAACAAAATGTCAAGCAGATACATGAAGATAGACACATGGCACAAATCACATGACAATGAATACAATACCTCAATTCAAAAGGTGTCAGCCTCATCGACTGTCTAGAAAGTTATTACAAAATATATATTCAATAAAAAGATGTAGCCGAGATAGACTGTCAGTTGCTCATAAAACATCAAAAAACATATAATGCATAGGAAAAAATATTGTAGACTATCATAGATATGGATAGTGAGGAAGCTCTTAATCTAAAAATTCTCAAATCAACTGCCAGTCCTCTACAAAAGTGGATCTTTTCAATCAACTTCAAAAGAGAGATCAGCACACAAGTAATTGAAGAACTAGAAAATCTAATCGAAACACTCAATACCAGCATTACACATATGGAAAAGAACTTTACAAACATGGGCTGCAATTTTAATCAAGAAAATGCTCAAGCTAATCTAGATATAGAAAACATGTAGAAAAACTATGAATTATGTCTTCAAAGTTTCAACAAAATAGAGGAAGGAGGTATCAACAAATCGACTACAGTTGGAGACTTATTAACAGTTCTAAAAGAAGACACAAAAAGCATTACTACACAAATCAAGGAAATCCAAAAAAATCATGAATACTACATGGTAAGAAATGACAATATTACTATCCAGAAGAACAAGAAATGTTCAATGTAGTCATAGCAATGCAATAATATAGCAATCAAAAAAGGCAGCAACAAATGCAAGTATAAAGATCATCAGTATCTTATAGTTTGTTATTTTGTACTTCACATTTATATGTAAATTTCAAGTTTGTATTTCTCATTTCTATTTTTCCTTTTCTCAGTCCTAGCACAATTTGGATAAAAAATTAAAGACAAATATTTGATAAAATGATTGTAAACGTTTAATGGCTATTTCTAGCTTATTGTGTTTCATTCAACATGTTTGAATAAATGACACTACTGTATGAGTGTATTTTCAAGATATTATGACTTTGTAATATCAGTAACTAAATGTTTAATTTATATAAAGTGTGTTTTATAATGCCAATACAAAATGAATAATTAAATTCAGAAGACTATTGCCATGAACTCAAGTGATATCTGATTGTCATAGTATTACAAATGTTTGATTAAATGTTTGAGGATAATTAATGTATAGTCTTGGTTATTGTACTTATTTTGCTTTCAATTTTGCCTACCTTCTTCCAAAGTAATGTTTATAGATTCCAAATTATATGCTGCTATAAGCTGTAATGCATCATCATCTAAACTAGTAGCTTCACATACAATTTTTAACAATCATGATTGACTGGTTCCTACTACTACATTATCTTTTCATCTTTACTCAATAACAGAAATGCTATTCTGTTACTGGAAAAATAGTTCCTCTATCTCTATTAGTAAATACTACTTGCAAACTACCTATCTAGCTTAGAATTTTTGCAAATCCCCATGTTCAACAAAACTTGTTAAGGAAACACATAAGAATAGACTTCTTTCTATATACACTAAAAACTCTAGACACTGATTATAAAATTATTTCACTAGATTGTAAACTATGGTAATATGCAAAGTATATTGCTTTTCTCAAATTAAACTAGATAGTAGGTATAAAAGTATATCACCCAAAATAAGAAATATGGTAATATCTTTGACATATTCCTTTGATCTAATTAAACTCAACAATTGGCAATGAATAATAGGGTTATCTACAAACAATTCTCATGGCAAAATCTGTAATTCAAAAATTGACTAATAAAGTTCATCATTTTTCTCTCTGATTATCTCGATTGTGTCACTCAAAAGATTGACACCCTTGTACAAAAACATGTACAATTATTCCTTTCCTCTAATTAATCTCTAAAAATGGGTACAAATTATATGGTTGTCTATCACAACTACTCACCTTAAACTTCAAACGTAATTCCTATTTAACATAACATTCTTGCCATTACTTCTGTCCAAATAGAATTCTGTAACTCATAATTGCTTTGCACTAACTCAAAAGGCTTACACCATTTTACAAGAGTGAGCATAGGATTTAGAAGGGGTCCAACAGATTATGTGTTTTCTTATAATAATATGTCTGTCTCTTTATGTGTTACTTGATATACGGTATGTCTAGATTTTTTCACACAACCCTTGTTTCTCTAATGGTGCAATGTGATAAAAAATTTGAATTTCTATCATATTCTTCTATATTTATATCACTTCTTTAGTAAGTTGTTACATATTATGTCATGCATCTACCACTCTTTCTAAAAATGCCTCCATGTTGGTCACCTAAACATACTCTTTTTTATGACTCTCTTATTTGATATTTTTACATTCTGTTTATAGTTATACTACCTACTAGGGATGATGAAATTTAATTTTCATATTATATCTCATAAATTATCATATGATTCATCTAAACTCAGAGTTAGCAAGATCCCTTTTGTGCTCTCTTTTGTCATATATGATTTACTCTTGGTTTCTCCTTTCTTTGGCGCATGTAATAGTGGAAACATTTATTGTGGGCACACTTATGCTCTATTACAACACTTATCTGATCTCGTCATCTATAATACTTATGAAGACATTCCCATATTAATCCCTAACACCTCTTCATACTTAATCATAGAACCTACCCACTTATATAAGAATGTCAACATACATAAAAACATTTGGTAATATATGAATCGATTCCTTTCAGAATATGCAACCTTCAACAATATTGATCAATTATATTTCTCTCCAAACCCTGGGACTTTTCAATTATCATATTTAGTTGGAAATGACTATCAAATCCAAACTTAATAAGTTTTTTTTCCTCACAAGGCTACTTGTTCTTGAAAATATCTTAACTATGTCCTATATAAACTGTGTCTTCTACATTTTAATTTCTTTATATACATTTTTACATTCTTTCTACATTAATGTAACATTTATACTTTACCAATATGTGTAAATGTGCTTACTCAAATGATATACTACTAAAGAAATCTTTGCTTTGTATCATTGTACAAGACAATTATAATATTTGCAATCTTATAGTTTTCACACACATAGTGACGATATTTTTTAGGTTGTGTAAAAGAACCAAGACAAATGTTTGAAAACATGATTGTAAAGGTTTAATAGTTATTTCTAGCTTATTGTGTTTGATGCAACATGTTTGACTGAATGACACTACTGTATGAGTGTTTTTTCAGAATTTTACGACTTTGTAATGTCGGTAACTGAATGTTTAATTTATATCAAGTGTATTTTATAATGCCACTATAAAATGAATGATCAATTTTAGAAGACTATTGCCATGAACTCATAGTGATATTTGATTGTCATAGTATTACAAATGTTTGATTAAATGTTTGAGGAGAATTAATGTATAATCTCGGTTATTGTACTTATTTTGGTTCTTATTTTCTGTACCTTCTTCAACAATAAATTTTATACATTCCAAATTATATGCTGCTACAAGTTGTAATGCATCATTATCTAAACTAGTAGCTTCACATACATTTTTTTGCAATCATTATTGACTAATTCCTAGTGCCACATTATCTTTTCATCTTTACCTAGTAACACAAATGCTATTCTGATATTGGTAAAATAGTTCCTCTATCTCTATTGGTTAATGCTACTTCTTGCAAACTACCTATCTACCTTAGGATTTCTATAAAACCCCACCTTCAACAAAACTTGTTAAGGAAACACATAACAAACACCCTTCTTTCCATATACTCTAAAAACTTTAGACTCTGAATATAAAATTATTTCACCAAATTGTAAACTATGCTAATATGCAAAGCATATTGCTTTTCTCAAATTAAACTAGACACTGTGTATAAAAGTATATCACCCAAAATAAGAACTATGGCAATATCTTTGACATATTCCTTTGATCTAATTAAACTCAACAATTGACTATGAATAATAGGGTTATCTACAAACAATACTCACGTCAAAGTTGAAGCAAGATTCTTGTCAAACATAACATAATTACAATCAATTCTATCCCAAAACAACTCAGTAATTTAAAAATTGACTAATAAAGTTCATCATTTTACTCTTTGATTATCTCAATTCTATCACTTAGAAGATTGACACCATTGTACAACAACATGTACAATTATTCCTTTCCTCTAATTAATCTCAAATGACATGTATAATTTCACTAGAGTCCAATTATACATGAGCAATCTCATAATAAATTATCTTCCCAGCAACAAAAAGCATATGATCTAATTATAACACACATACATACAAGTAGTGTACAACAACTATTATAGCTGATTGTACAAGGCACTGTTGGAACTATAAAATCTCATTTGATCGCTCAAATCAAAGTTGTTCTCACTCAATCAATAGCCAATGGACAGTCACCTGTTCTACTTCTTGCACCGACATGAGTTGCAACATTTAATATCAAGGCATCTACAATTCATTCTTCTCTATGCATTCCAATCAAAGAGATGATTCAATTACAAGGTCAATCACTAGCAATGTTATAGGAGAATCTCTATTATGTTTAGTATATTATTATAGATGAAATGAGTTTTATTGGTCCAAAATTATTTGAGAAAATTGATATCAAATTGAGAGAAGCATTACCAAATAGTAACCATATTCCTTTTGGAGGTCATTCAATCACTCTTTTTGGTGATTTAGGTTAGCTTCCTCTAGTTAAAGACAATTCCTCTATCTCTATTGGTTAATGCTACTTCTTGCAAACTACCTATCTACCTTAGGACTTCTGAAAACCCCATCTTCAACAAAACTTGTTAAGGAAACACATAACAAACACCCTTCTTTCCATATACTCTAAAAACTCTAGACAATGAATTTTATTTCACCAAATTTTAAACTATGCTAATATGCAAAGCATATTGCTTTGCTCAAATTAAACTAGACACTGAGTATAAAAGTATATCACCCAAAATAAGAACTATGGTAATATCTTTGACATATTCCTTTGATCTAATTAAACTCAACAATTGGCTATGAATAATAGGGTTATCTACAAACAATACTCATGTCAAAGTTGAAGCAAAATTCATGTCAAACATAACATAGTTAGCATCAATTTTGTCCCAAAACAACTCTGTAATTCAAAAATTGACTAATTAAGTTCATCATTTTACTCTCTGATTATCTTGATTTTTTTGCTCAAAAGATTGACACCATTGTACAACAACATGTACAATTATTCCTTTCCTCAAATTAATCTCAAAAAACATGTACAATTTCACCAAAGACCAATTATGCATGAGTCGTTACTTCTGTCCAAAGAGAACTCTGTAACTCATAATTGCTCTGCACTAACTCAAAAGTTTTGCACCATTTTACAAGAGTGAACATAGGATTTACGAGGGGTCCAATAGATTATGTATTTCCTTATAATAATATATCTATCTCTTTATGTGTTACTTGATATACAATATTCTAGATTTGTTCACACAAACCTTGTTTCTCTAATAGTGCAATGTGATCAAAAAATTGAATTACTATCACATTCTTCTATTTTTATATCACTTATTTAATAATTTGTTACGCATTACATCATGCATGTGCCACTCTTTCTAAAAATGCCTTTATGTTGTTCGATTATGGATAATGCAAAATGATAGCTACCTATTATTTTTGGTCTCCATGTTGGACACCTAAACATACTCTTTTTTATGACCCTCTTATTTGATACTCTTACATTCTATTTATAGTTATACTACATATTGGGGATGATTAAATTTAATTTTCATATTATATCTCATTTATTATCATATGAATCAACTAAACTCAGAATTAGTAAGATCCCTTTTGTGCTCTCTTTTGTCATATATTCATTACTCTTGGTTTCTCCTTTCTTGGGTGCATCTAATAGTGGGCACATTTATGCTCCATTACAACACTTCTCTAATCTCATCATCTATAATACTTATGAAGACCTTCCCATATTAATCCCTGACACTTCTTCATACTGAATCATAGAACGTATCCACTTCTATAAGAATGTCAACATACATAAAAACACCTGGTAATATACGCGTCAATTCCTTTTGGAATATGCAGCCTTCAAAAATACTGATCGACTGCATTTCTCTCAAAACCCTAGGACTTTTCAAATATCATATTTAGTTGGAAATGACTATCAAATCCAAACTTGATGACATTTTTCTCCTCACCAAGCTACTTTTTCTTGAAAATATCTTAAATATGTCCTATATAAAATGTGTCTTCTACATTTCAATTTCGTTATATACATTTGTACATTCATTTTATATTAATGTAATGTTTATACTTTACCAATATCTATAAATGTGCTTACTCAAATGATATACTACTAAAGGAATCTTTTCTTTGTATCAACAATAGTCACTCTTTTTTTTGAAAACTTGATGATCTTTATTTGCTAATTTCTATAGCCACCTATTAACTTGTTCCAACCTTGTAGTCACAACAACAAGAATTCTGAAAGATTTATAAGTGGTAAAGAAATGGAAAGGATCTTTTTTTTTCTGCTTCAATTAGGGTTGGGTCAATCATGCAAAATTAGTAAACTTATTCTTGTCATTAAGTAATTTATCTATTCAAGTTTCACTCATAAATGACTTATTCATTCTTACATAGTTTCCATGTTTCAAAAAGATGTCTACATCACTAACCATGACCTAAAGAATGGTACAAAAAATTATTCTTAACAATTCCTCAACCGGGTTTTCAAAAAAAATGTTATAAGAACCCTTCTTAATTCTTAAACAATGATTCCTTTAGGATTAGGGTTCATTCTTTCTATTATTGAAAAGCTTTAATTTGACGATTCTTTCTTTTCTCTATATAAGCACTTTCTCTACAACAAAGTAGAACAATTGTTTATCCTCTGAGTTTACTATCATATTTTATGAAACTACCTCTAACAATTTCAAATTTAGTCTATCAGATAAATGCAACAAAACCACAAAAAATATATTGCAAATGTGGAAGTTCTTTCAAACATAAGATGATCAATCCTAGCATGAAAAGTAAATAAGGTTCAAATACTTGATATACATCCTTTGATTTCTCTTTCAATCACAAATTAACATCTAGTCAGAATGAAGATAAAAAATTGGAATTTGGGCATGGATAAAAAAAAATTGTCCATTTATATGGCTTGTAGTTGAGTCAATTTGTTGTGATCAAATACATAGCTAAATCTTATTTCAAATATACCTATGTACTTGATAATAACAAAATCACCCAAATTAAAATCACAAAAATTAACATATTATTCCCAACCATGCCCAAAATTTGTGTTTTTATCTGTACCCAATAATTCCACTTCTCATTCTTGCCTATTTCAGTCTTGCAACACCATATGTTCATGTTGATCTGTTATAAACAGTGAAACAAATGAGATATCCCCTACAACGATGGTTATCACAAGATCTCGATGAATACATGTTTTCTTTGTCGATGAACAAAAACCGTCAGATAAAAAGCACGTTGTCAGTCTTTTCAAAAAAAATAGTGCTCGGATCCAATGTATGTACAATGATAGATCTCACACGTCAAATGGCTATGATTTAATCAAACAAAACGGTCATATTTTAAAATTCCACAGTTAAGGTCACGTCTAATAGAAATTTGAGGATATTTTCTATATAATTTTTTCAAAAAGTTGTTAACAATTGCTCCTATTTTATTTTACAAACATAATCAAATTTAACATATTTTAATTTCATAAATAATACATACCTAACAAAAATTCTTTAACTCATTCACATATTATAATTTAATTTCAAAATAAAAGTAATCGAATTTTTTTGTTTTTGTTTTTAGATAAATAAAAAAGTGTAGTAGTCACAAGTTATACTTATTTCTACTTTACGTTGCCTTTAAAGAGTATCGAATTATATCATATAATATTATACTTAAATAATTATAATAAAAAATATATAAAAGAAAAAGAAAACAATAATATTAATATAATAAGATATTATAATAATATAAATTAATATAAATAAATTTTCATATAGTATTACTTTAATTTAATATTAATAATCATATATTATTTAAACAATAATAATCATGTTCTAATATAAATATAATAAGTAATATATGATCAATGATAATAATTCATACACATATAATTAATAATTTTTAATATAATAATAAATAATTTAAGAGATGCACACTTGTATTCTATGTTTTATATAATTACTAATAAAAATTAACCAAAAAAAATCAACTATACTCATTAATATATCCTGAAATAGAAGCTCAAATATATCTTAATTGTAAATAATACATACTTAACAAAAAATCTTTAACTCATTTACATATAATAATTTAATTTCAAAATAAAAGTAACCCAAATTTTCAACTATATTCAAATTCAAAATTAATTTAATAAAAATATAATCAAATATATTAGAATTCAAAAATCATTTAATTATATTTTGACTAAAAGGTATTGAGTTTTAACTTTTCTTTACTATATATTTATATCTAAATATAGAAGCTTAAATTTATTAAATATTATTTTTATCATTCATTGTCAATATACTAAAAAATTAAAAAAATTAAATTATAAAATTTAAATAAATGTTTAACACAATCTTCTCTATTTTTATAAGTGCAAAAATCATTAACCTTTTCATTATATAGATAATCAATTATCTAATTATTTTCATTCCAAAGATATCTTATATTTAAATTTCATGTTCTTAATTAAAATTTTAAATTTAATCAATAACCAAAACATAATAAAACAAAAAAAAAAAATCTATATAATAAATATTCAATCATTTTGTATTTTTCATTACAAATTAAATTAACACAAATTAAATCTAACAAAAAAAATTACACTACATTTCAAACAATTTTTACAAATTGTAATTATTACTTTAACCAATACTTTTCCAAATATTATATAGAATCATTAACACATGAAATACAGCCTAAATCTCTGTTTACTGATTTCAAATAGGACTGGTAGTTAAAAAATGTTTTTTTGTCCGCGATCCGAAAGATGCAAAAGGTTTACCAAAAACAAACAATTTTAAATTGACGTAATTCATTCACTTTACCGAGGCCGGAAGAGTAAAACGCGTGATAGAGTTGAAGATGAAATAAAAAATAGTAAAGTGGAAAATAAAAGTAAAGGAAGATTGGTCATTAATTAATTACCAAGTGCAATGGATGAGTAGTCTATTCTAATCGCACTCAATTTACTTTAATCCTTCGTCAACACTTTAAATTTTAAAATGTGACCAGAAGTTCCGCACTGCATAAAAATTTTGAAAAAATAAAATTGCATCATGTTTTGATTGCATGATTTGTCAAAAAGACGGTCTGTCATATGAATATAATAAATTATACAGAAATTTTTAATTCCGCAGTGCATGAATTTCGCACTAAATAGGAAGAATATAAAAAGAGAAGAGGATTAAAAAAGTAATTAGAGTATTGGCCATTAGTCTATTCTAATGGCACATAGTTTATTTTACTCCTTTCTGAAAGTGCAGTGGAGGAGTACTCAATTATAATCGCACTCAATTTTTTTTAATCACGCAATATATTTTAATCGATCCTGTTATCCTTCGTCAACACTTCCAAGGTTCAAACTTCACCAAAACTTTTTAAATTTATTCTTCTTTCGCTTGATTGACTAGCCTAGACTTTGCTCGACAGGAAGGGACAAACGCGGAAGTGGAGTTCATATTTTAATATTTTTATGATTTAGTTTTATCAACTTTAATTAGGCAAAGTTAAAATAGACTACTTTCTATTGTAATTAAATACTATTTAAGTCTAGCCGTATTTTTCATGTGGATGCGGTTGTTTACGTACATTTTCTACTTAAGCAGTTAAGTGTTCAACACAAATTTAAAGCTATGGAAAAAGAATAATTTAGAATATTTTGAAGTGATTATTATTTAGGAATTGAATATAAACTATGGGGAAAAGGCGGCTGGAAATAAATAGTACAAAAACCACTGCTCATTTTTACAAATATTTTTTCCTTCTTTTTAAAAAATAATATTTCTATTTTTTTTTCTCAAAATTTAGTGTACAAATTATTATTAAATTTATTAATACAAATTTGAAGTTTTATGTATAAAAATAAGTAAAAACTATGTATTGATGGGGCCACCATCTCCACAAATATTTGGGAACATGTCCTAGCATTCTCTTCCTTGGTGTTCGACATTTTAATTATATGGATAAGAATCATAATATAAATCAGTTATATGATTTTAGGGTCATGTTCATTTTATCTTAAGAGAACTTCATTATGTTTACTAATTTTATGAGGGAATGTGTAACATTGCTTACCTGTCAATCTCTTACAATATTATATATAATACGAATGAATATATATATATATATATATATATATATATATATATATATATATATATATATATATATATATATATATATATATATATATATATATATATATATATATATATATATATATATATATATATATATATATAGTTTGATTATGGTTTAATTATTTTTGTTTATCTTATACAATTACACTATCATTTCTTATGACAAGCTATTATTTGCATTTTCTATTTTAAAAATAATATTTGTCTCTATTATTAGTACTTGCCGATAGGCTAGGCAAGTACTATTGCATCCGTTTTTAGATTTCTTCCATTAACTAGTTATTAAAAAATCACATTTCTACCAATTAAAATTATTATTTTTATCAAATTTTTATATTCGAGAAAGTATTTATGAATTTACCTTGTATTTGAAAAACTCTTTAAATCTCTGAACGATTGTTCTACTTTTCGTTCTTGCAAAATCATAACTCGCTCTTTTACTTGGGCTTAATATAAATTCTCATGGTTTAGTTCATTGGCCCTTATTAGTACTTGTTACAAAATTAATTTGTATAGTATACATGCACATTTTTTATGTTTATAATTCAACAAAATTAATTTACAACAGTTTCTATTCACTAAAAAATTAGCCTCTTATACACGGATTTTGTGGAAGCACGTAGAAGCAAATTCTCACAATATCATATTCTTTTTAATTTATGAATTAATGATAATAATATCTATTAAATATATTTATACTAAATAATAAATTATCTTTTAAAATGCTAAATTATAAGTTATTTTAGAAATAATTTATTTACTAACCAAATTTATATTTCTAAACTATAGATTATATTATCGACAAGTAGTGGCCACTACGTGGCACTTGTTTCTCTTCATATAGATGCTACTCAATCTTTTTGCAAATATGAAAATGGTTTTCTGCAAATTTTTTATTGTTAGAGGAGAAAATTTCAATCTAATATTTCTTCTAAAAAGGTATAAACTCTGTAAAGTGTTCACATAGAAATACGAAAAGAAGTATTATTTTTCAAAGAGTCAAATTAATGACTAGTTGTGCACATGTGTAAAGAAAATAATATTTCATAGTAAATTTTTTGAAATTACACTAGTGGAGATACACATGTATGTAGGAAATATAGAAAAAAAATGTCACATAGTATTATTAAGGCCACACCTTGCATACACGTTTACTTTCCTAAAATAGTTTTTCTATCATAAAATTTGTACCTTTCTAAATGAGTTATCATTTTTAAAATTTAAGATAGATTTGCAGTACAAAGTTTACACATTTGTAAAGAAAGAAAACACAATTTTCCATTACATACATAAACTTGAGTTTGTGTTTTAAAAGATAAAATTACTAAATATGGTGTACATATCATATAGATCAACAAAATTTGTCCATAAAGTTGTGACTAATTTTAGAAGAGTTCATCTATTCAGAGCCTATTATTTCCTTCAATATTCTTCCAAAGAAAAAACTGATTTTAGTTACACATGTTTTAACGTGAAAGGATGAAATGTACTTTTTAATATGAATATGGGTTGTGAATTTTTCAAAGAAGTGTGGTTTCATAGAAGCAATGTCTTGCAAATTTTATAGCATATACTTGTTGAAAAGGCTTCAGCCAATTTCAACCAAATGCAATTGGTAATTTAAAAGAAAAATTGGGAACTCAAAGTATCATGAAATCATATTGCTGGAATTGGAAATAAGAGTAATGAAATTACTACAGGTGAACGAGATGGAAGTGTGTGTTTAGTCTATTGGAGCAATGGGATTACTAAAGTATTTATTGCATTTGATAACTCATAGAATGATGAGGAACTCTGTTATACTAGCAAAATAATGTATATATAAAACCATCTGATTTATGAACTGGAAGGGTCTGATAGTAAAGTCAATCTTTAATCTTTTAAGCCACTATTTATTCAACTAGTGTACATTGATTGGAGTCCAAATAAAGGAGTTGTAAATTTTGTTCTTTTATGATGGATGCAATAATGAAATTTATATGCACAGTGCTTCCAAAATCCTTTAGGAAAATATCAATAGATTGATAATATTCAAACTATTGTCTTACACAATTTGTTGGTCTAATTAAATAGTCCTAATTACACTTTACTTAACCTTACTTAGGATAATACATTGCATAGTAGTTTTTCTTTGAGGCACCTAGGAGTTTTCACCTCAATTAAGCACATGTGTAGGAGAAATTTCACTTTAGGTGTGAGATCCACCTTAAGTGAACATATCACATTATCATGCTCATCCTATTGTGCTAGCACACATATGAACAATTGCTCTTTTCTACTCTTTCCAAACCAGGTCTTGAATATTCTATATTTATTTCTACTTTCTATGCTACTATGGATGCTCTTGGTAGTGCATACAAATTGCCTTCTCTTGCTCAACTCACAAGGGAACAAGAAAAGTTGGAACACATGGGTCAATTGAAGCCTTCCACACATCATGCATTGATTGCAAATGAATCTACTCCAAAGAATTATAATGGAAAAAGAAAGAAACAACAAAGGGATCCAAAGCCTCATGACAAAGGTAATGAATCTCATTCACACATTACTCTTGAATCCAAGTCCTATTCAAGAGAGCAATCATCTAGATAAAGAGGGATAAATGTGCATATTTTAAAAAGATAGGACATGATGAGAATAAGTTTTTTCACAAGAAGATTGATGAGCTAACTCACATTATTCAAAAGCACAATCTTAAGTTACCCTCATCAGTGTCTACTCCTTCTTCTACACATTTGGAAACTTCTACATCTCCATCATTATCCAAAGATAAAGGTAAAGGACAAGAACTTTTTGCTTCCACACATCCTGAGCAAGGTAAATGGATTCTTGATTCAAGTGCATCACATCATATGGAATCTTCTATGGATATGTTTTCTTCTATTGAGCCTTGTAATTCTCCTAATATTTTGATGGGTAACAATAGATACATGAGAGTTTGTCCAGGAAAGGTTCTATTCTTATGGGAGAGGAGACATTTAATGATATTTTTTGTGTACCATCCTTGACCACTAATCTCCTTTCTATTTATCAAATTACTCATGTGGAAAAAGGTAGAATTGTTGAGTTCACTCTTAATTATGTCTACATTAGGGACATGGAGACTGGAGATGTCATTGCTATTGAAGTTGTTTTTTGTTACGTAAAATAGGTTTTACAGGGTTTCTGAAATCCACAACATCTTGAAATAGAGCATTAAATAGTACAAAAACCACTGCTCATTTTTACAAATATTTTTTCCTTCTTTTTAAAAAATAATATTTCTATTTTTTTTTCTCAAAATTTAGTGTACAAATTATTATTAAATTTATTAATACAAATTTGAAGTTTTATGTATAAAAATAAGTAAAAACTATGTATTGATGGGGCCACCATCTCCACAAATATTTGGGAACATGTCCTAGCATTCTCTTCCTTGGTGTTCGACATTTTAATTATATGGATAAGAATCATAATATAAATCAGTTATATGATTTTAGGGTCATGTTCATTTTATCTTAAGAGAACTTCATTATGTTTACTAATTTTATGAGGGAATGTGTAACATTGCTTACCTGTCAATCTCTTACAATATTATATATAATACGAATGAATATATATATATATATATATATATATATATATATATATATATATATATATATATATATATATATATATATATATATATATATATATATATATATATATATATATATATATATATATATATATAGTTTGATTATGGTTTAATTATTTTTGTTTATCTTATACAATTACACTATCATTTCTTATGACAAGCTATTATTTGCATTTTCTATTTTAAAAATAATATTTGTCTCTATTATTAGTACTTGCCGATAGGCTAGGCAAGTACTATTGCATCCGTTTTTAGATTTCTTCCATTAACTAGTTATTAAAAAATCACATTTCTACCAATTAAAATTATTATTTTTATCAAATTTTTATATTCGAGAAAGTATTTATGAATTTACCTTGTATTTGAAAAACTCTTTAAATCTCTGAACGATTGTTCTACTTTTCGTTCTTGCAAAATCATAACTCGCTCTTTTACTTGGGCTTAATATAAATTCTCATGGTTTAGTTCATTGGCCCTTATTAGTACTTGTTACAAAATTAATTTGTATAGTATACATGCACATTTTTTATGTTTATAATTCAACAAAATTAATTTACAACAGTTTCTATTCACTAAAAAATTAGCCTCTTATACACGGATTTTGTGGAAGCACGTAGAAGCAAATTCTCACAATATCATATTCTTTTTAATTTATGAATTAATGATAATAATATCTATTAAATATATTTATACTAAATAATAAATTATCTTTTAAAATGCTAAATTATAAGTTATTTTAGAAATAATTTATTTACTAACCAAATTTATATTTCTAAACTATAGATTATATTATCGACAAGTAGTGGCCACTACGTGGCACTTGTTTCTCTTCATATAGATGCTACTCAATCTTTTTGCAAATATGAAAATGGTTTTCTGCAAATTTTTTATTGTTAGAGGAGAAAATTTCAATCTAATATTTCTTCTAAAAAGGTATAAACTCTGTAAAGTGTTCACATAGAAATACGAAAAGAAGTATTATTTTTCAAAGAGTCAAATTAATGACTAGTTGTGCACATGTGTAAAGAAAATAATATTTCATAGTAAATTTTTTGAAATTACACTAGTGGAGATACACATGTATGTAGGAAATATAGAAAAAAAATGTCACATAGTATTATTAAGGCCACACCTTGCATACACGTTTACTTTCCTAAAATAGTTTTTCTATCATAAAATTTGTACCTTTCTAAATGAGTTATCATTTTTAAAATTTAAGATAGATTTGCAGTACAAAGTTTACACATTTGTAAAGAAAGAAAACACAATTTTCCATTACATACATAAACTTGAGTTTGTGTTTTAAAAGATAAAATTACTAAATATGGTGTACATATCATATAGATCAACAAAATTTGTCCATAAAGTTGTGACTAATTTTAGAAGAGTTCATCTATTCAGAGCCTATTATTTCCTTCAATATTCTTCCAAAGAAAAAACTGATTTTAGTTACACATGTTTTAACGTGAAAGGATGAAATGTACTTTTTAATATGAATATGGGTTGTGAATTTTTCAAAGAAGTGTGGTTTCATAGAAGCAATGTCTTGCAAATTTTATAGCATATACTTGTTGAAAAGGCTTCAGCCAATTTCAACCAAATGCAATTGGTAATTTAAAAGAAAAATTGGGAACTCAAAGTATCATGAAATCATATTGCTGGAATTGGAAATAAGAGTAATGAAATTACTACAGGTGAACGAGATGGAAGTGTGTGTTTAGTCTATTGGAGCAATGGGATTACTAAAGTATTTATTGCATTTGATAACTCATAGAATGATGAGGAACTCTGTTATACTAGCAAAATAATGTATATATAAAACCATCTGATTTATGAACTGGAAGGGTCTGATAGTAAAGTCAATCTTTAATCTTTTAAGCCACTATTTATTCAACTAGTGTACATTGATTGGAGTCCAAATAAAGGAGTTGTAAATTTTGTTCTTTTATGATGGATGCAATAATGAAATTTATATGCACAGTGCTTCCAAAATCCTTTAGGAAAATATCAATAGATTGATAATATTCAAACTATTGTCTTACACAATTTGTTGGTCTAATTAAATAGTCCTAATTACACTTTACTTAACCTTACTTAGGATAATACATTGCATAGTAGTTTTTCTTTGAGGCACCTAGGAGTTTTCACCTCAATTAAGCACATGTGTAGGAGAAATTTCACTTTAGGTGTGAGATCCACCTTAAGTGAACATATCACATTATCATGCTCATCCTATTGTGCTAGCACACATATGAACAATTGCTCTTTTCTACTCTTTCCAAACCAGGTCTTGAATATTCTATATTTATTTCTACTTTCTATGCTACTATGGATGCTCTTGGTAGTGCATACAAATTGCCTTCTCTTGCTCAACTCACAAGGGAACAAGAAAAGTTGGAACACATGGGTCAATTGAAGCCTTCCACACATCATGCATTGATTGCAAATGAATCTACTCCAAAGAATTATAATGGAAAAAGAAAGAAACAACAAAGGGATCCAAAGCCTCATGACAAAGGTAATGAATCTCATTCACACATTACTCTTGAATCCAAGTCCTATTCAAGAGAGCAATCATCTAGATAAAGAGGGATAAATGTGCATATTTTAAAAAGATAGGACATGATGAGAATAAGTTTTTTCACAAGAAGATTGATGAGCTAACTCACATTATTCAAAAGCACAATCTTAAGTTACCCTCATCAGTGTCTACTCCTTCTTCTACACATTTGGAAACTTCTACATCTCCATCATTATCCAAAGATAAAGGTAAAGGACAAGAACTTTTTGCTTCCACACATCCTGAGCAAGGTAAATGGATTCTTGATTCAAGTGCATCACATCATATGGAATCTTCTATGGATATGTTTTCTTCTATTGAGCCTTGTAATTCTCCTAATATTTTGATGGGTAACAATAGATACATGAGAGTTTGTCCAGGAAAGGTTCTATTCTTATGGGAGAGGAGACATTTAATGATATTTTTTGTGTACCATCCTTGACCACTAATCTCCTTTCTATTTATCAAATTACTCATGTGGAAAAAGGTAGAATTGTTGAGTTCACTCTTAATTATGTCTACATTAGGGACATGGAGACTGGAGATGTCATTGCTATTGAAGTTGTTTTTTGTTACGTAAAATAGGTTTTACAGGGTTTCTGAAATCCACAACATCTTGAAATAGAGCATTAAAGAGTACTAGTCTTAAGGAACCATAAACAAAAGATGAAACATGCCATTGGCATTGCCAAGAGACAAAATAACACAGAGACAGAACACTCAAAACAAAGCAAAAAAGAGGCAGGATAAAAGCACCAGGAGGAAAGGTCGGGAGAGGTTCCTGAGCATCATGACAATATTAGTTTCGAGAAGCTCCATCTTCTCTGCCACCTCCTTGATCTTCTGGATGTCATTAGAGTCTTCTTTGTCCTTGTTCTTCTCAGATATGGATACCTATCGGAGTTGTTGATCATACATTAAGCTTTTATTCTTTTTCACATATTGTTGTTGTTGTTACTATTGTTGTTGATGATGATGATATTAATGATGTACACATCCATTTGCAAAGGGATAATTATTTATGGGAGGAGAACTTTGGACACTTGAATCATTTTGTTGTTGATACAAGTGTTGAGCTTCCTAGTCCTCCACCTCCTACTTCAGACATGGGCTCTACTATTCAACAAGATGATCATAATGCTTCAGATCTTGTAGAATGTGATGACTGCTTGGATGCCTCTTCAACATTTTTTATTTTCATGATGTAGGTTTGGGAGACATACATGAAGGGATTTCTCTTCTCTTTGATGGTAGCATCATAGTTGGAGATACTTCTTCACTTTCTTTGGAGATTGGTATTCACGATTCTTCTTCTTCACTTAATTTGTCACAAGATGTGATAGATTCTTTAAGATTGGAGAGACCTATTCAGTCTTTAGAGATACATACATAGAAACCTTCATCTTCTTCCTCCTTCCATTTACATATGGATTGGCTTCTTCATCATTTGATGTATCTATTTCTTTCTAAGGGGAGACATGTTTCTTGTAGGCATTGGCTTATCTTTTGTTTCTAGGTACTCTTCATAAACATGGGAGCTTCTTCAATATGGGGGTGATATCATGTATCCAACTATTATTCTTATTGGAGATAATTTGATGAAGGGTGCTCCCCTTAATACCACAAACACATAACAGAAACAAAGAAACAACAACAATTTGCAAGAACATAAAATAGGCTTCTTATTATCTCCACAAATGTGGAATTACAAACTTTCAGAATTACAATATGCAAAGCCACATGGGCATTTTCCTTACAATATTCTATAGGACAAAGCCTCGAATCAATACCCAAATCTAGCTCGTACTGCCTAGACAACACTACATGCCTTCTTTATATAGGCAATTTCCACCACCCGAGAAGGTTCCAGAAATTTAGCCTTTAAGGCCGACTATAGATAGAATTATTTTATTTTCATAATTTTTACAATAGGGTCGACTCCAAAGAAATATAAAATATTCTTTTAGGTAGCCCAACTTGCAGAGGCCATATCTTTTTAACCGTAGCTCCATTTTTCTATTGTAACCACTTTTCAGAAATGCCATGACGAGATCTACGGTACCTAACACATGCGAGTGCTAGTCAGTCAGGGGTCGATCATGATCCAAAGCCTCTAAAGCCTTCAAAATTGACCTGAAATATTTCATACCCAAAAACCTCAATAACTTCACTGATACTAATGATGTGGCAATGAAACTCAACTGATAGGTTGAAATGACTGAGATGAACCTCCACCTATGAAATCAGAACATTCTGAGATCGTATGGCCAACTTACTAAAAATAGTAAGTTTCCATAAATAAAAGCTCTGCACAAGATAAACCTCATTGAAAAACAAACAGAAATATTTTTTTGGGTGATGCAAGATTGCTCTTACACCAAGGATGCTCTTGCATTAGACACTCGAGGTAATTTGAGAAGTGACCCTGTCACGATTCAGGTGTGAAGAGGAAAACCAAAATGGCTAACCTCCTCCCTTGACAGCCATGATGAATCTTCAATAGGTCATCCTTTCCATTTGACCAGACATTCTTCATATGTCATGTTCTTTATGCTTTTGCCAACACAACTATCCAGTATGTCCTCAATCTCCTTGATATCTGAACTGGTTCCTGGAATACTCCACTGTGCTGGTGTGATCTCATCTTCAACACCTCCTTCATGATACTCTGTCAGATCTGAAATGTTAAATACTAGTGAAATATTCAGCTCAATAGGCAACTCGACCTTATAGGCATTTCCTGAATCATGCTTCTTTAGTATCTTACATGTCCCAAACTTCTTCATTTTCAGCTTGTTATATGTACCAACTGGAAATCGCTCCTTTTGCAAATGAACCATGACTTCATCTCCAAACTAAAGGTCCTTATGCCTCCTTTTCTCATTTATCTTAGCCTTATATTGCGCATTCATCTTGGTAATATGCTTTCTCACCCCCTCATAGATGTTCTTCAAATGTTCTACAAAATCCTCAACTTCAGCACTACTTATTTCTCCTTTATCTATCTTCCTCAACTCAGATACATTTCTGGGACTACTTCCATAGACAATCTGTGGACGATGTGATGAACTAAACTTCAAGTCTGTCTTCAACTCTTCACTTTCTGCTAGTGTCATTCTATGTTCTGCCTTATTTGGAAAATTGGCCCCTAGAATCAAGTCCATCTGATGATTGATGTTTCTTACTGGTGGTAATCCATCAAGCATATTATCGGATACAATATCCTAAAACTCATTCAATAATTCTACAACTTCTATAGGTACATCTTCTACTTCCTCTTTCCCATCCTTTGGAATTAAGGGCAAACACATATGCTCATGTTGTATACCATCTAAGAAATATTTTCTGTCAACAAAAGTTATTCTTGCATTACCACATACCTTTTCTTTGATTTCCTTCAATGGCTTTAGCTTATGTCGCACTCCATGCTTTGTCAAGGAATAGGTATTCGCATGACCATCATGTACAACACATCTGTCAAACTACCATGATATACCGAACAATATGTGACATGTAGCCATAGGTATGATATCACATAGTACCTCATCATGGTACCCGCCAATCTTGAACTTCACTAGGCACTGTTTACTGACCATAATCTTGTGGTCATCTTGCACCCAAGCAACCCGATATGGATGTGGATGTTTCTGCCTCTTGAGCTTCAACTTTGTCACCATCTCTTTTGACACAAAATTATCAATACTTCCACTATCAATAATCACATCACAACACTTACCCTCACACTTGCACTTGGTGCGAAACAGGCTCCTTCTTTGCTCAAGTTCATTCTCACCACTCAACATGACTCTTTTGTTAATCAACATTTCTCCTCTTTCAACATCTTTAGAATTTGATGATCTGGCATCCTCATCTACATGGGCAACTCTGGCCTGGCCTTCATTCCTCCTATCCATCCTTCCTTAGCACTGAGGACATTCAAATGCCCTATGACCTTCTTCTCCATAGTGAAAACATGTTCCATGGAAGCCTCCTCTTCCAGATCCTTGTCCCCTTCCTCTTCCTCTCTCATCTGTATTATTCTGATCATGGAAATGATTGAAATTATCTCCTCTCTAATTCTTACTATTACTGGCCTCATCCTGCTTTTTCAGATCTTCATTTCGATCTCCATATGACTGTCCACCAGATCTTCCATCACGACCTCTTCCGCTTTGTCTGCTCTCAAACTTGTTCAACTTTTTCTCTACTTTTAGGGAAAAATGGTATGCCTCTTCAATACTGTTCATTCAAACTAGATTCAGCTCCTCCTAAATGCTTGGCCTCAAACCATTAAGGTAATGGGCAACTTTCTCTTTATCAACTTCCGCATGGCCTATTTTGATGAGGATTCAATAGAGCTCATTTGTATACTCCTAAACAGATCGTCCCACTTGCTTTAAACTTTGCATTTTCTTCAGTAGGTCAAGCTCATAATCAATAAGGATGAACTGTCACTTCAATTTATCCACCATCCTCTCCCATCTTGTGATTTTATCCTTTCCTCTTTGATTTCGCTCCAATTAAATCTCTTGCCACCAGATCTTCGTATGACCCTTCATTCTGGCCTTCACAAATTTGACCCTATCAGGATCCTCGATATCTTCATACTCCAAATATTCTTCACACTCATTGATCCAGTCAATCAATTCTTCTGGGTTAAGATTTCTAGAAATTGTGGGAACCTCAATCTTAGGTCTCTTCCGGATCTTCAAAATGGCTCAAAAAAGTCTTTCTTCTTCTTGATTCAAAACTTTGACTTCTCCTTGTTCAAAATTTCCTTCTTCGGCTTCATCCTTGCTTTCGTCTCTAACATTAAGATTCATTCCTCTGTGAATCTCCTCTTGCAATACTCACACTTGTCTCTGTAGTTCTCTAACCTCAGGTGTTACAACACTAGCTCTTCTGCCATGTTCCGTTTGTGGAGGCATTTTTGCGCTGCTCACTGAAACCCTAACCACGGTCCTGGTGCAAACTGCCTCACAATCGGTGCTCTATTTACACACTCAGGAACTCCTGCTCTGATGCCACTTGATGAAGTCTTTTACCCTTAATACCACAAACACATAACAGAAATAGAGAAATAACAACAATTTGCAAGAACAGAAAATGGGCTTCTTATTATCTCCACAAATGTGGAAATACAAACTTTCAAAATTACAATATGCAAAGCCACATGGGCATTTCCCTTACAATATTCTGTAGGACAAAGCCTCGAATCAATACCTAGATCTACCCTGAACTACCTAGACAACACTACGGGCCTTCTTTATATAGGCAATTTTCACTACCCGAGAATGTTCCAGAAATTTAGCCTTTAAGGCTGACTATACATAGAATTATTTTATTTTCACAATTTTTACAATATGGTCAGCTCAAAAGAAATATAAAATATATTTTTAGGTAGCCCAACTTCCGGAGGCCATAATTTTTTTAACTATAGCTCCATTTTTCTATTGTAACCACTTTTTAGAAATGCCATGACGAGATCTACAGTGCTTGACATGTGCAAATGCCAATCAACCAGGGGTCAATCATGATTCGGAGCCTCTAAGGCCTTCAAAAGTGACCTGAAAGATTTTGTACCCAAAAACCTCAATAACTTCACTGATACTAATGATGTGGCAATGAAACTCAACTGATAGGCTGAAATGACTGAGATGAACCTCCACCTGTGAAATCAAAACATTTTGAGATCATATGACCAACTTACTAAAAATAGCAAGTTTCCATAAATAGTAGCTTTGCACAAGATAACCCTTATTGAAAAACAAACTGAAATATTTTTTTAGGTGATGCAAGATTTCTCTTACACCCAGGATGCTCCTGCATCATAATTCTTTGTATATACATGATGTATGTAGTTCTTGGGGGCTCTCGAGTACTCCATCCATCCATGCATCTTGTCTTCTTCTATCTTTTTGGGGGAGGGTTTTTCCTATGAGGTTTTCCCTCTTTCTCCACTTTATGAAAGATTTCATTTCATGTATTACATTTCATATTATACATGGGTACCTAACATGGTCTAGTAGTTGGGACCCATCTCTCATTGTGAGTGTAAGTGTATTCTCCTAAGTTGCACTTAAGGGGGGGTGTCAGGTATCCCACCCAGTCTCATGGATTGTTAGGTATAAGTCAATATACCCCCATAGAGATTAATGTCTTTTACTATTTATAAAATATCTCTCTCATTGCCACCTATCTCTCTCATTTGATGAAGTGCAAGTACCAGCAAATAGGTATTTGACAGATTTGTCTTCCTCGAGTGAGGAAAATGGAAGAAGAAAGTAAGACATTTAGTATGTCTAAATCAAGGAGATTGGCTCAAGGCCAAAAAATTAGAAAGAAATTCAATAAACACATGGAATTTGTCCTTTTTCAAGGGGGCTCATGTTCTTATGATGATGAAAGAAAAGGCGAATCTGAGGTTCCTTTTAGGTACAAACATCTATAGAAACAATGGGTCACCAATGAACTTTCTTCAATAAACACTAATTTTTGTGTTACAGAGAGGATGCATCACATATCACCATCTTCATTACATGGTTTGGGCCTATTTTCCATGGATGGCATAAAGGTCTCTTACAATAAAGTTGTCAAATTGATGGAGTATGTCAAACCTTGTTATGATTATAGTAGTTGGATGCAGATTGTTAGATATAGAAAAAGTATGTGTAGGTATGCACTCGCAGAAAATTACATACAACAAAAAGTCAGTGAACAAAGTAAAACAATAGCTATATACATTGATAGAAGGCCAAAAACATTAGGGAATATTCTAGGTTTTATAAATAGTACACGACCTGTGTCAACTAAGAAGCAACCCAATTACATATTCGAGGTGCATGAGGGAAATCACATATTTGTTTGTGCCATAAAATCAATATGTGGAGGCGAAGATTTGCTTATCAATTACAATTTGAATTGCATAGATACAAAAAATCCCATGACTATCATAGATGAGTTATCGTACGCATTTTGATAATTGTCTATTATTCAACATAACTTAGAATAAGAAAATGTGTTTTAACATGTCTCAATGATTTTTTTTTGAAATATAGGGCTATAGTATGGATCAACAACCACATGATACACATGACGATGATGGTTCTCATGAGACTTCTTCTTCCTGAAAAGTAAAACTCATTGTTGTTGTACAAATGCACATAGAAGAAAAATGTTAATGCATAATTTTTGTTATGTTTCTTTCTTCACTACTATTTTGGATTTATTTTAAATAAAGTGATAATAATATTGTTCTCACTAAGGAGTGCTTATCAGAAAAATGGAAAGGAACAAGTAGTCCATGAGGAGGCGCAGGATGAGAAGGATCCATTCATTGTTGATTTTTCATCAGACATTGATCTTGGGGTTGCATCGCAAAAGGTCCTTCATGCACTATCAAGAGAGTTAACTTGATTGGAAATATTCAACATCAAACTCCTCAAATATAGATGAGGATGAGTTAATCCACCGTGTTCAGACTTATATAGTAAGTATTAATGTAATTTTTAATTATAATGAAATTTCAATAATGGTTTTTATAGTATACTATTTTATTTATACCATTAACTAAAATACATATTTGTTATTTTTACAGAGGATGCAAAAACATTAAAGGGCCATGCCCCAAATGCAAATACTTCAGGTGGTTTAAGTACATCGCATGTTCTATCCTCCAATTGTATTTTACTTGAACAATATTTTTTTTAATAGCTCTAACAATCTTGTCCATGGTTGTCCATATTTTTTTATGCTCTAACAATCTTATTTTTCAACACCTACTATTGATCCTATGTTGTGTACACTGCCTACTATGAGGATCAGAACCATGGAGGTATTGCTGCCTGCAATGTCAACAACACATAGCATGGCCACAGATGTGTTGGCAACTCCTATTTGTAAGTAGATTCCTCTTTTTCTCTCTCATTTATCATGTGTTTATTTCACTTGAACTATTCTTTCTTAGGGGGCATTTTGTAATATTGGATTCATTTTATGTAGGAGGCGATGAAGAAATTCTTGGATGTACTCGTGTTAGATATACGAGGACAATAGAGAATTGTGATCAATTGCTCGTGAGTATTGAAGATGGACTTCCCTTGAGAGTACCCTAGCTTCTAGGTACTTTAAAGATTGATCATTTCTTTTACTATACAATCTTATACTCATAATCTAATGCAATACCCCCTGTACATTCTCTTGAAATAACTAATAATCTCATTATTATTTTGCAGGGAATAATCTATTTTATGAAAAACTTAATGATGAATGTTTTCACATTTTCAGGCTAACCATACACACATGGTATCATATTTTGATTTCATTTCTAGATCATATTTCCTTTCATCCCTTTCTTTAAGTATATTAAAAGGTAACTTCACTTCATTTATGAATCAACAATTTTTAGTTTTTTAAAAGGTGGAAATTACAAGATAAATAGTTAAAGGATAAACTAATTGACTCTGTGAAAAAACTATTTAGACCCAACGTCTTTCAAAGACTTAGGCTCCTTGAGAAAGTGGGCTAAGATTTGAAGTATATTAGGGACAACTATAGGTCCCAAATAGAACACAACCCTTATTACGAGCGACCCCCCTATATTCCTATTAATGAGTGTGAGAATCTTAAAAAGGATGCACTTGAGAGAAGCACAAGACATGGTGGACAAATACTATTAGTCAGGGAAAGAAGATATGTGATAATCTTAATAATGAAATTACATACTATTTACTCTTTGTAGTTATGTGATCTAACATATTTCAAACATCACATAAGTTTCCTCAAGCTTGGCTCGGGTGGATACTCAAAACTTGTTGCATGAGTTGTAAGTATTAGCAAATGAAAAATCATATGAAAATATTTCTAAATTGCAATCAATTTAGTTTTGATGAAATTCACTACAATAAAAATTCATGATACCAAGTAAAAATGTAGGCCTTGGAGTTCAAGCAAAAGAATACAGAAGAGGACAAGAAAATAGGCTACAAATAAGGCTATACAGTTGTGGCTAAACAATTCTGATCAAGCACCCAAGGTTTTTCTGATGGATCTGTCGATCAGGTAAATAAGCCAATTTATTTTTATTTCAAGTTGAATAGTTTACCAATTACTATATTTGATGTTAAGTTCCAACATAAAGTGAATATTTTTTTTTTAAGGAACAATGATTATATATTTTTTTTAAACTTTAAAGTGAATATATTTATATGTATTAAATTGAATGATTAACATTTCTCATTATTTGTCTTGTATTTATGTGTATATATAATGGTAAAAGTACTAATTATTTACATTGGAATGCAGCCTGCTGATCATGATACACCATCCAAGAACGATGGAGGCATCGATTCAAATGTGCATTGTAGTACTCAAGGTATACATTTTCTATTCAAAGTTTGATTATTAAATTATTAATACAAGTAAATATTTTAAATTGAATTTGGTGTAGCAATAAATTTTTTATTATAACATGTTGGGATTAATAAAACATTTTGTATTGCAGTTGCAGAGGATGTAGAGGTTGTTCCCAATGAGCGTGTTGAGGTTCAAGTCATAGAGCAAGATGATGTGGTTGGAAAAGGTAAATAGCATCACGTTTATATTTTTTAAAGTATTGAAATGATTGTAACAATAATGATAATATGTTTTTAAATTAACCCCAATTACGATAATATGTTTTTAATTGAACTCTTTTATTTGTTTTTGTAGAGGACTCACATTTTCAAAGGACAGTGAGATCATGTGCACATGCGAGAAGAAAGGACGATGAAACCATGGATATGCCTCTGCAACAATTTAGGGAAGTAGAAGAAAAAGAAAAAGTAAAAAAAGAAATGATTCTCATTTATACAACTTATTTGATGATGATTGATGTTTATGTCTCAATGTTTTAATCTTATGTGTTAATGAATGTTACGATGTGTTAATGAATGCTAATGAGTCTTATGAATGCTAATGAATGCATGTTAATGAATACTAATTAATCTTATGTGTTAATGAATTTTGTTTGGAAATTATTTGATATTATAGTTTTTGAGTTATTAATCATTTCCATGCAAAGTTTTATGGTTTTTGTGAAGATTTGATCAAGGAAATTCATTAGTTTGTTGATTGTTCGAGACAAATTGGTGTATGTAATCAAAAAATTTCTTTTAAGACAACATGAATGAATAGGGCCTCCTCACTTACCGTGGTTAATGTGATTGTGGGGAGAGTCTATAATATGTGCCATGTATTTCCATACATATTTTTGTGCATGGATGGACAAGGGATTAAAGAAATGGATCAAACATTGTTGAAGAATACTGATTGAGAGATGTTGATTGGTTGTGTGATTAGAGAATACTTTGCATGATTGCATTCCCCAATTCATTACTGGCAAAATTTTGAACATATCTAAATGGAATACTTTGTGCCTGACATACCTAAATGGAATACACCAAGTACCAAATGATGAATGCTCAATTTTTGTAATGGAAAAACATCAAAACCTTCCTGGGTCTAGTTCCTAGATTTTTTGGGTCAAATCTGCATGTTTTTCACCTGTTCATATACTAAATGATGAATTCTCAATTTTTGTAATGGCAAAGCACCATAATTATCCATTTCTAGAACTTGATCTTCTATAGTCTTAATGATTTTTCTATAGTCCTATTGATTTTTCTATAGTCCTAATGTTTGTTTCTCTTGATAAATTAGGCCTTGAGTTTGAATTTTTGTTCACTAATTTATTTTAGCTTGATATTTCATTCATTTTTCATATACATAGAGACTACACATGTTGATAAAAAAGGAGCTATTTGATTTAGGTTTACTATTCATGATTGTAAATGGTCAATATTTCTGATGGTACTTTGTGTATTCCATTTAAAAATAATCATGTTTCTATAAATATGATAAATGTCCCTTTGTGTTGAGAAAATTAGAGTTGAAAAATGGGTTTTCAATGTATGTATCTATAGGTTACAAACAAATCATCCTTCTTACACCAACATTGTTGTCAATGTACAAGTAATGAGTCATTCCATTCAAGAAAGATCATGTATGACAATATCAAACTAGAAAAAAATAAGGAGTATGCCAAATCCAATGTATACAGAATTAGTTTTGCAATATTGGCCTTGTTGATGGTGATTATGAAGAAGATTTGAAAATGTTGTACAAATATGAATAGGATCAATCATCATTTTCAAATCTTCTTCATCAATCACTATCAACCATTTGGTGATTCACTTGGTTTAGACTTATACAATAAGTATTAATGTAGTTTCTAATTATAACAAAAGTTTAATAATGGTTTTAGATGTTAACTATGACAATCTCTTGGTTTCAAGAAATGCAGAAGGAGGCACCTAGTTCAATGTGTAATCTTAATTCATATGCATAGGATATTAGGTGGAGCTGAAAAATGCAACAATTTTTTATTTTTGATAGATGTCTTTAATTAGGTATTTAAGTTATAGACCATCATAAACATTGTAATTTTGACTCTTATAGGTGAGGGTAATGTCCTCAACATGCAAGCAAATCAAGACTTTTTATTTGTTGGCTTGTTGAGGACATTCTCTCGCCCATAGTTGCCAAAGTTGTAATATTTACGATGGTCTATAAATTAAAAAAAATATAGACCTATTAAAAATGTAAACATGGTTCATTTTTTTAGCTCTACTTGTTATCCATGCATATTCTACATAGTTGCATGTGCATTCTTGATTCAAAGTGGGGAAATCTTATTTTGGATGTGAGGGAGAGAATCCAAACACATAAAGAACATGCAAATAAACATGACAGTTGAGAAACACAAATGTAGATATTACAAAAGTTGAGCAATAGAAATGTAGATATCATGGTCACAATTATTTGGAGATAACATAATTGAATGGTATACCCAGACGATGCCACACAACCACTACTCCTCTGATTCGAAGTTGACACTGTGGAATCCAAAAACCATAGATAAGGAATAAATTTAAAGAGCAGAGGAGGGCCATAATGACCAAAATAATACAAGGTCCCTATAGTATTTTAGTGCTTATGGCCCTCTGCCTCCACTCTCTAAATTTATTCCTTATCTATGGTTTTTGGATCCTGTAGTGTCAACATAGAACTAGAGGAGTAGTTGTTATGTTGCATCATCTAGGTATACCACTCAATAATGTTGTGTCTCTAAATAATTATGACCATGATGCCTACATTTATGTTCCTCAGTTGTTGTGTCCCAAGACCCCTTATGACCCTTTACGATCCCTAAGAATACATCTTAGAGGTCTTAAAGTGTCCTAAATGGTCATAAGAGGCTCCTATGAGGGGCCAAATGAGCTTCCACATTTACGTGGTTGGCCTTGTTAAGTAGAGAATGTTAAACTATTCTTGAAACAAAGAAAAACTCAATATTTTAAGGTCTCACTCCATGCACAACAATTTTTTTTTTTAAATAAAGCATGCCATCACAATTACGATGGTCATAAGAGAATGACCAAAAAAAAGCACTACAAATGATAGCTATCTCTTGGAAATATCCATCAAGTAGACTTTCCATGTACAACAGATCTGGCACTTATGCAGCATCTTCATCATAATTATGATAACAATAAATAGTCTTGATGGCATGTTGACCATCTCTAACCATGTTGGAAGACCCTCTTCCTATGCATATTGTGATAGTTAGGTCCATCATAATTATGACACACATCCTAGCTATCGGCGATTCTGACACCAAAACTACAACAACGGTTAGTGTCACCGATCGAAGGGGTAGTGTCAGAATTGGGATGCATAGCCATCAGAAAAAGGAAAATGTACTAGTGGCTATAGTTTCACATGTGGATGAATATATCAAATCATCACATTATAAAGATGATAAAAAGGAGACATCCTAGTTAATATCTAAGAGTCCTATTGAGCAGTGAGAGCGAACCTGAGAAAAGGAGGAGCTTGTTTTGCACTAGGTGCAAGTCTTAAGATAAGTATTGTGATCTGATTATCGATAGTGGAAGCACTGAAAATTTTGTGTCAAAAGAGATGGTCACAAAGTTAAAAATCAGGAGATAAAAACACCCACATCCATACCAGATTACCTAGGTGTAGGATGACCACAAGGTCATGGTCAATGAATAGTTCCTAGTGAAGTTCAAGAATGGGTGATACCATGATCAGGTACTATATGATATCATACCTATGGATGCATGTCATATGTTTTTGGGTAGGACATGGTAGTTTGATAGGCATGTTGTACATGATGGTCATGTGAATGCTTATTCCCTAATAAAGGATTGAGTGCAACAAAAGCTAAAGTCATTGAAGAAAAGGTATGTTGTAATGCAAGAATAAGTCTTTTTGATGGAAGAAAGTTCCTAGAGGGTATGAGGCATGAGAATATGTGTTTTTCTTTAATTCCAAAAGTTGGTAAAGAGGAGGTAGAAGATGTACTTGTAGAAACTGCAAATTTGTTGAATGAGTTTCAAGATATTGTATCTAATAATGTGTCCAATGGATTTCCACTTGAAAGGAAGATCAGTCATCATATAGAATTGATTTTGGAAGAAATTTTTCCAAATAAGGAAGAACATAGAATGACACTAGTGGAATGTGAAGAGTTGAACAGATAAGTACATGAGTTGTTGCAGAAGGTGTTGATTCAAGAGAGTCTGAATCCATGCATGATCTACTAGTTTTATTAGCACCAAAGAAGAATGGAGAATAGAGGATATGTATAGATTCTAGAGATATCAACAAGCTAACAATGAACTATAGGTTTCCATTGCCGCATATGGATGATATTATGTTCTGTTTGAGCACAATTGTGTATTTCACAAAGATAGATCTAAAGAGTAGATATCATTAGATTTAGATCAGAGAAAGCGATGAATGGAAGATACTTCCTTCAAGACAAAGGAAGGGTTTTATGAGTGGTTAGTCATTCCTTTTTGGCTAACCAATGAACCAAGCACTTTCATGTGGCTCATGAATGAGGTTCTAAAAGAATTTCTAGGTAAGTAAGTTATTGTTTACCTAGATGATATTTTGATCTTTTTTAAGACATTAGAGAAGCATATAATGCATATTTGTAGGGTGTTTGAGAAGTTAACGGAAGAGAAATTGTTGATCAATTTGAAGAAGTGTAATTTTGTAAAGAAAGAGTTAGTGTATCTATGATTTGTAGTTTCTATAGAAGGTCTAAAAATAGACACAGAGAAAGTGAAGACTATCCTCAAATGACCTACTCCAAGGATTACTATTGAGGTAAGATATTTTCATGGTTTGGAGAGCTTTTACAAGAATTTAATTAGGAGTTTTAGCACTATTTGTGGTCCCTTGACTAAAACAATGAGAGGAGATATGAAAGAGTTTAAGCATACTATAGTGGTAGTTAAGAGTTTTAAAATGTTGAAACAAAAATTTACACAACTTATTTTAGCACTTTGATGCAATCACAGATGGTGGATCCAATTAAGGACAGTACAAACCTTGCAGCTTCAAAATTACACATCAGATTACTGAACAAGACAACAATACAATAATTGTTTCAAAGTAATTTCAATTAACATGCCCAACTGTAAGGCCTTTCAGGTTAGGGCCAATTACAATTAGAAATAATCTGCAAGATCAAAAGATCCAATTACAACACTAGCTAGTTCATTTCTAAAATAAATCAGCAACTGATGGAAACCCTAAGGAAGATTTAAACTTGAGCTCACAAGCCTCCAAAAAATCTTCTTCTATCCAAGTGTGCAAACCACTAGCTCTACAATTACAAACTATCAGATAGGAATCTGCTCTACTAGACCATGCAAGATCTTTTCCACAACTTCACCAACTCCAGCTCCAACACAGTCAAACTGATATCCGATTTGATGATCATGACGACCTCTTTTTTCTTAAACAACTACCCAAACACCCCTTAAATACTAATCATCAGCCACAAGTCGGCTGGATGAAATCATTAATGCCCCCTAACAATTATTAAATGCAATAAAATTTAGCTCAAAATTGCCTTACAAACATTTAATACAACATGTCAGCCTATAATAAAAGCTACCAACAATAAATGCACCAAGTCAGCCCAACAAATCACATAGAACTCTAGTTGGTAAACCAAAACTACTAAGCAAGAATGAAATAACTAAGCAAGCCAAGCATCTCTGAGCACCAGTGTCGACTGAGCACCGCAGGCATCATTGAGTATACTTTCATCGAGCAACAAAGATTACCAAGTTCCTCTAGCGATCGAGCTTCCTTCCATAACTAAGACCGTTGGTTAAGGCTACAATCGAGTAACACCAACTAAAATACACACCTCCATCTAGTTTCACCGAGTACTGTACAATGCCCCTGCATTAGACACCCTAGTTTCAAAAAGATGTTCATATGTGAGAAGAACATCTTCCTAGATTTAACACATAAATCCCAAATTGATTCTTCACATACAAGTCCTCCACCTTTTCAATTTGCATACTCTTCCACTTTAGCTTTCTTTGTATCTTCAAGTCTTTCCTTGACAACACAGGTTGGTTCTCCAAACTGATCATTCATTCTCTCAGGATCTACCAACTCAACACGGGTACCGATACTCAAGACTCTCCTACTAAGCGTTGTATCCATAAAAGGCATTAGGAGAAACTTCCTGTCATCCTTCTCAACAATAAACAAATTCTTCACACAATCATACATAGTTCTGCAATCAAATTTCCAAGGTCTACCAAGCAATATATGACAGTTATTCATCTCCACAATGTCACATAACACAAGATCCTTATACTAGCCAATCTGAACATCAATAAAGCCTTGTTCTCTTACTTCCAAAGCATGAACATCTTGCAACCAACCAATCCTATAAGGCCATGGATGTTTCATTCTATTCAAACCAAGTTCTTGAACCATGTCCTCAGCAAAAAGGTTATCAGTACTACCACTATCAACAATAACATCATAGATTTTACCTCCAGACTTGCATCGAGTCCTGAACAAATTACTCCTTTGACAAGGTTGATCCTTTGACCAAGCAATGTTCATCAAAGTAGCAAGTTCTCAAATTCAAGTTCATTCTGAATGCTCTCATTCACCATAATAGTTTGTCGGTCAACCTTCTTTTGTGTACACTCAAAAGAATAGTGTCCTTCCTCTCTACAGTTATAGCAAGTACCCTTTAAGATAACTCTACGTGTCTTCTTCGATTCTACAAGTTTCTATTCATTTTCTACATCAGTCAGTTTATCCTTCACCAAGTGATCAATATTTTCCTTCCCTCGGGAGTTACTATTTTGTTTCCTCTTCAACTTATCTTCTACCTTCAAAGCATACTGATTAGCATCTTCAATAGAATCAATCTTTAGCATACCAAGCTCATCCTGAATATTGAATCTCAGACCATTCACATACTGAGCTACCTTTTCCTTACCAAGCTCTCAGTGTCCAGATTGAATAGTAAGTTTGTAGAACTCCTTGGTATAATCTTAAATAGAGAAATCCTTCTACTTCAGATTCTATAACTTCTTAAAAAAGTCAAGCTTATAGTTAGCCGGTATGAACTTAGCCTTCAACTTATTCACCATCAACCTCCACTGATTGATCTTCAGTTCACCTTCATCTTCTCTTTCTCTTTGTATTTCTTTCCACCAAAAAGAAACATGTCCTTTCAACTTTGTTTGTGCCAATCTCACTCTAAGAGGATCTTCAATTTATTCTAACTCAAAGAAATCTTCAAGTTCACCAATCCAATCAATCAAATTCTCAGGTTTCAAAATTCCAGAGAAATTAGAGACTTCCATTTAGTAGCTACTGGGTAAAAGTATAATAGTGTGTCGCGCTTTAGGACATACTTAGGGGGTCCGGCCGGAAGCAATTCGGCTAGACTTGATCTGGCCGAAACCACGTGGTGCCCGCTAGGCACCAAGTGGCGTCTATGTGGCGGGGGGGTCTGGTCGGACCCATTCCTGTTGGACCCCTTCTGACCGGACCCCCAAAAGTCTATATAAGAAAAAAAATGGGCTCACGCGGGTCATTTTCAACCAGTGGTTAGCAGCTCAACGATTGCGAGAGAGCTACAGCGGGGGTCCGGCTGGAAGAGGTAAGTGGATTTTTTATTTTTGTATTTCAATATTTTTTTTAGTTATTTTTTAAGTTTAGTATTAAATAATTATATTTTAATTAAAAAAATTTATTTAATAGTTGCTTTTTGTTTATTCAATAAAAGATAGTTTTAATTCAAAAAAAATATTTTTGATTAAATTTAGTTGTTTTTTTAAATTGTAGAAATAAAATAATATAATATGATTAATAATATTTAAATTGATTAATACAACCTAATAAGACCTAATGCCTACTTTAATAAGACCTAATAGTCCACCCTTAAGAACTAATAGGATGTATACTTAACATGTATGTTTAAATTTGTAGTTTATGTATGAATGTTTAAATTTGTAATATGTATGTTTTATAAATTTCTAGTTCATCTGTGCACGTAGCATGTATTTTTTTAAATTTTTAACATGTGACTAATATGACCAATTAAGACAGACATAACATGATTAATACGACTACTTAAGACTTAATATGATTAATGCCACATAAACAACGTAAACAAAAATTCTAGAAATCAATTAAAACTTATTAAACTCTAACACTAGAAACTAACATAAACAAAAATTTCATCTAAACCAATTAAGACCTAATACCTAACCAATGAAGACCTAACAAGTGACTAATATTTAACCAATTAAGACCTATTAATTAACTAGAGTTAAAACTTAACATGTAGTTCATGTATGCACGTTTAAATTTGTAACATGTATGTGTCTTAAATTTCTAGTTCATTTATGCACGTAACATGTATGTTTCCTAAATTTCTAACATGTGACTAATATGACCAATTAAGACAGACCTAGCATGATTAATACGACCCATTAATACTTAATAGGAAATTAATACCACATAAACAATATAAACAAAAATTCTAGAAACCAATTAAGACCTATGAAACTGTAATAGTAGAAACTAACATAAACAAAAATTCTAGTGTAAACCAATTAAGACCTAATAGCTAACCAATTAAGACCTAACTAGTTACTAATATTTAACCAATTAAGACCTATTAATTGACCAATTAAGACTTAACATGTGATTAATAGGACTGATAATACCTAAATTAATTATTAAAATTACCTAATAAGACCTAATACCTACTAATAAGACCTAATAGTCCACCCTTAAGAACTAATAGGACCTATACTTGACCAATTAGGTCAAATATGACCTATTAAGACCTTATAGTCCTACCAATTAAGACCTATTAATTGACCACTTAAGTCTCATTAATACAAGTAACATGTGACGATTAATATGACCCCTTAAGACTTAATAGGATTAATACCACAAACAATATAAACAAAAATTATAGAAACTAATTAAGACCTATTAAACTATAAGAGTAGAAACTAACATAAACAAAAACTCTAGTGTAAACCAATTAAGACCTAATACCTAACCAATTAAGACTTAACTAGTGAATAATTTATTTAACCAATTAAGACCTATTAATTGACAAATTAAGACTTAACATGTGATTAATAGGACTAATAATACCTAAATTGATTATTAAAATTACCTAATAAGACCTAATTCCTACTAATAAGACCTAATAGTCCACCCTTAAGAACTAATAGGACCTATACTTGACCAATTAGGTCGAATATGACCTATTAAGACCTTATAGTCCTACCAATTAAGACCTATTAATTGACCAATTAAGTCTCATTAATACAAGTAACATGTGACGATTAATATGACCCTTTAAGACTTAATAGGATTAATACCACATAAACAATATAAACAAAAATTCTAGAAACCAATTAAGACTTATTAAACTATAAGAGTAGAAACTAACATAAACAAAAACTCTAGTGTAAACCAATTAAGACCTAACTAGTGACTACTAAATTTAACCAATTAAGACTTATTAATTGACCAATTAAGACCTATTAATTGACTAATTAAGACTTAACATGTATGCATGTTTAAATTTGTAACATCTATGCACATAACACGTATGTTTCTTAAATTTGTATGTACATGTATGTTTCTTAAATTTGTAACACATGTATGTTTCTTAAATTCAAGTATGTACATGTGCAGAGATCTATATATATTTTCTTGTTTATCTATTACAAATGGCATCAGGTAGAGGTTCAGTTGATTCTGGAGAGCGTAGTGTTCAAGGTGGGGGATCTCATAGTGTTAGTGGTACTAGTACTCGCTCCTCTCATAGATCAGCTGATATAGCATAGGGTAGAGAGAAGTTATTTGCAGACACTGTTGAGAGATTGACACAAGCATTACTTGTTTTGGATCAGACATTAGCTTCACCCACCAGCATTCCCAATAGGGAAAGGGTGAACACTAGTAGAGATGAGTTGGTTCATATGATTGATACAGTTCAATCATACAACCCGTATGAGAGTATGAGTATTGATAGATTCTATGCCTCTTTGTCTCACAGTGTTACTGGCACTGTGAAGTACAATGAGGTTGATACAGTTGTTTCCACTCCTATGGTGAAGGAGATGTTTCCCCATTATCAAGACCTGAAGAAGGTTAGAGGGTACATGCCTACAAGATATGAGGATGAATTGGTAGGACCATTTATATATCCTCACTAGTTGGCTGCTCACCATATGTGGCCCCAGAAGGATGAGTTGCCATTATATTTCTGCAAACAATTGTTTGCAAAATTTCATTTGCACCTTGATGTTGATTATACAAATTTCCTTGCTTATGTTGGACAAGGGAAAGGGAGATTATCTGATAGGTTTAGAGTGCCTGATGCCCCTATGCCTGCTAATAAGTGAGCAAGGGTAGGTCCAAACCTTTTGGTCATACCAAAAGGTTTGGAAGTGGCAGGAGCGAGTGCTCCTAATGACACTATGAGGATGGATGTTTTTTCTAGTATAGCGACTATTGCCACATAGGTTCACGAGATATCCTCTAATCATGTGGGGAGATATATGTTACAGTCTCATTCCAACATTCCTTCACTTGCACAGGATGCATCTTCTAGTACACCTAATTTATATTATATAGTTGACATACCATCTCCCTTGGAGGTTGTAGCTATATCAGATATAGACTGTTTGTGATCTATGAGTGCATTGTTATCCAATGATCTTCTTTCTTCTTATCAAAATATACAGATGCTCCATGGGATTTCACTCAGGGAGGTTCCATCATTTGTGAGGTCCTATATCATTTCTCAATAGACAACACCACCGACAAGTCCACAATAGATGACTACACCACCACCAATAAATCCTTCGCAATAGACTGCACCACCGATAGCTCCTCCACATCAAACTACACCACCAACAGCTCCTCTGAAGTAGACTACACCACTGACAACTCCTCCATAGTAGACTGCACCACCGACAAATCCTCCGCAGCAAAATGCACCACTGACAGCTCCTCCACAGTAGACTGCACCACCAACAGCTCCTCAGGTGACTACACCACCATTGATAGTGCCTCCATAGATGACACCACATATAGCTCATCATCAGACCACGTAGGCCACTTCATCACATCCAGGTCATCAACTCTTTACTACATTGCTTACATACAACCAGATTGGTCCTGCATCTATATCATTAGACTCATCCAGTTTGAGTGCTTTCGGGAGAGCATTAGAGACCACTTTGGTATATTTATAATTAAATTTAATTTTTATTTAAATTTTAAAAACTTACACATATATTTGAAATTTAATTAATATATGTTATATATATGTGTACTCTAGGAGGCTATGTACGATGCTGCACCATATGGAGATTTAGAGACTCCACATGATCCTATTCATCGTGATACATAGGTACATTGAGATGTTTGTTCACAAAATTAATTTTTCTATGATAATACGTATTTAAACTTTATTATTTAATACATGTATGTATGCGTGACATATTTTGTTTATTGTACACAAGCATCAGGAGGAGGTGCACCAGCATCAGGTCACAGATCAGGATATGGCCCTACTTGAGCGACCATGTTATTTTAGATATTTCATGTGACATTTCATATATACATGCATACATTTTAGACATTTTGTACATGTAGACATTTTATACATGTCATTTTATACATGTAGATATTTTAGTCATTTCATATATGTACATGGTATATGGTTGTGTATTATTTCTTATTTTATACATTACATGGTATATGGTTGTGTGTTATTTCATATTTTATACATCACATTACATATTTCAGACGATACATGTATTTTATACATGTTACATGTTATATGTTCGTGTGTTATTTCATCTTTTAGACTTAGTTTTATACATGTGTTATGTATAAATTATGTTAAGGTGATGTAATTAATCAAAGCATACATTTAATTAAGTAATCTAACTAACATAATTAAGTAAATTAACTAATATAATTAAGTAATCTAACTAGTTCATAATTAAGTAAATTAACTAATATAATTAAGTAATCTAACTAACATAATTAAGTAAATTAAGTAGCTAACATAATTAAGTAAATTTGTAACTAACTAATTAATGAAATCATACATTTAATTAACTAACTAATTACTCAAAGCATACAATTAATTAATTAATTTAACTAACATAATTAAGTAAATTAACTAATATAATTAAGTAATCTAACTAACATAATTAAGTAAATTTGTAACTAACTAATTAATGAAAGCATACAATTAATTAAGTAATTTAACTAACATAATTAAGTAAATTAACTAATATATAACTAAGTAAATTTGTAATAACTAATTAATCAAAGCATACAATTCATTAACTAACATACATACATAAAAACATACTATATATATATATATATATATATATATATATATATATATATATATATATATATATATATATATATATATATATATATATATATATATATATATATATATATATATATATATATATATATATATATATATATATATATATATATATATATATATATATATATATGAGTTCAAACATGAAAATTCAAACTATAGAGTTCAAATATATGAAAGTACAAGAGCTACAAAAAGAAGTTTATTCTGAAGTTTATAGTGTTCTAAAGCTCGTCATACATATAGTTTGGATCCTCTCTATCTTTTATTATCTCCAAAAGTTTTTCATGTTCTTCAATAGACAACCTCCACTTCTGATTGACATTTTTTCTTTTTGGCAATGTCTTGAATTGCAACTTTTGTTTCTTTAACCAAGTGACTGTAATGTAGAACTTTTTGGCCAGACTGGTATTCAATAAATTGAACACCATTTCTGTCAGCCTTTATTTGCTGATAATAGGTTCCTTCAATAACAATTGAACCGATTGGATATTTCTGTCCATCACCATCTACAGTTTGTTCTGTCAACTTGTATTTTGCTTTCATGCATCTTAGTAGATAATAATCTACATTTTTTATATTGTCAGGCTCCGCAACCACAACAAAAATATCACCTAGATATAAATAGATTTTATTAAAATTAAACATCACTTATATGATAAATTAAAATTAAATAAAATAATATGTATGTGCACATACCTGTAACAACTAAATCAGAAACACACTCATAATTAGTTGAATATATAGGATCATGAATGTTTATGTCAATGTCATCATCTTCATAAGGATGAATTATGATTAACTCCTTCATATCCCATCATGAAACATATCCATTTGCAATATTCTCACATTGACTTAATGAATTTTCCTCAATGTATTGAGCACAAAAAAATGATTTTTCTCTTACTTGAATCAAAAGAGGCTTGTGTTGTCATGTAGTGATCAATTGATGTAAACTTCTAATACCAACAATTGTTTGACAATTGTAAGCATTAGATCGGTCTATATCTATTACAAATATGAAATAATAGTTGCACATGTTTAGATCAACAATTATAAAAAGATATTTACATGAATACGGAATCAAAATTTAATTTAAACTTTTACAACAAAATATAAATTACCTTTCACTTCCCAAAAATAATGTTTGTTGTATATGGTGTCCTAAGGAGAAAAATGACTTTGACACCATTCAACAATTTTTTTTGAATTCTCTATCATGTTACTTATACATTTTTGAATTATCAGTTTAAAGAAAATGGCTCGATCTAAGCTAAAATTATATTATTTGAAATTTATATATACATATATATTTAACTATTGAACACCATTTGTACTTGCAAGTTCATGTTGGCGAAGTGCATGCTTCACACATGCTCCAACTCCATCATGCTCTCCTTTTCCATGTCCACTTTCAAAGAAGTTCCACAAAAACTTAACATTGCATCTAGCATGTTGCATGGCTAGCCAATTAAAAGCTTTTGCAGATTTAAATTGTCCTGAAAAATTAAGTTGTACATACATACATGCATGTCATCTTTTAATAATTTAACAAATAATTAAATGACAATGAAAATAAATTGAAGCATCTATACATGTATACCTGCATAACCATCAGACCAAATCTAGTGTTGTCAGACATTTATCCCACGATTCGCAATATCTTCAAAAAATAGTGCAAAAAAATGAGCCACATAGCTTCTAACATGAACCTTATCATCACTGATATAGAAATGAACCTCCTTGATGATAATGCATTCATTTGGATCGGGACTTTCTACCCCATCCAAATTATATTGTGCATGTCTATAGGTGACTTGCACAAATATTGCAACTTGATCAGAATGATAATATTGAGCTTGAAGCTCTTTTTGAGGGGAAAATGTATAGTTCTCAGAGAAATCTACAATTGAAAGAATACAACCAAGTGGAAAACAATTGAAAGAATACAACCAGGTGGAAAACAATCTTTGGAATCATGAAACTGTTTAGCTTGCCATTGTGCACCATGACAATGTTGGATATGTGGATAAATTAGAGTACAAAATTTGGTCATAAACTCAAGGTAGGGAAATTCACTCTCCTTCAATACATTTTTTTTGGATTCATCTCCGCTCTTTGTTCAATATGTCTCATATTCAAATCTTTTCCATAAAACTGGTGTTGAAATATTAATATTCTCAATTTACAATGAAAATTTATGCAAATATCCACAATCACTGTACACATTCTTTATACATTGTACTTTGAACTCATATGAATCTTCTAATTTATCACATAAATTAGACTTCACAAATTGTGTCGTACTTTAAGGGATGACCATATTTGAATCAAGAACTATCATAAAATTTTTATATGATTGCAAATATAGATGAAACTCAACATGATTTCGACAACAACAAATTTCACGAACCTTATTTATGTGTACAAAGCAAGGGGGCAACCTCTCAAACATTCTTTGACATATTTTCACATTTGAAAATTCTTTCTTGAATGCTTCAAATAATTCACTTTGTGTTGTATCTATAATTTTTTTTGGATGTGCAGTTTTCATAGCTGTCTTTTCATCTTTCATTTGTATTGTATCCCTTCTATTAGAAGAAACATGAGAGTGAGTGGTCCAATATTCAATGACCTATTTTTTTTTCATGATAAAAAATTCTATCTTTTCGAGGAAGCCTACAAATATTTACCTAATTTTTTTCAATTTTTTCATCTAACATATTTCTCTTTATGATATATCTTTGAATAGTTCTTGTATATACATTCAGTAAATCAGAAATTGCATACACTTTTCTTCTCTATTTCAACCTCCTACTAGATAAAGTAGTCATAATTTCTCTACATGCAACACTTAAATCAGCTCCTCAACTTGAGTTATTAATGTTGTTCAATGCATCTTGCAAATTTTGAACTATTGTTTGATTTACATTTTCTCCTGAGTTTTTCTTGTTGTCAACACCCAACAACTCCAAAATAGGAGACATTTGTTTTTTCCCGAATAACCTAACAAATAATTGAGCTCTTGCAACCATACTTTTATTTTCAAAATATTCATCCCAAAGTTTTTTGCAATGAGTTTTAATTGTACTTTTAGATAACATTTCCTCAGATGGAATTTGACTAAAAAATGAATCCTCATTCATCTCCATCAAATTGCCCATGCCAAAAGATCTATTTTTAGCTCTAGAACTACCAATTTGTTCCCCTGCTTGAATTGCATCTTCCTGAATATTAATAGGTTATTCCTAAACTTCAATAGGTTGATCTTGATTATGTTTTGTCTGATATTTTTTGTCATCCTTTGTTCGATCATATTTTCTTAATCTACTCCTTTTATTCCCCATTGCAAAAATTGTTCAAATTGAAAAATATAAAATAATCACTTAACTCAAAACACACACACATTTCTATAAAAGCTTACGCTCATAAGCAAACAAAATATATAACATATTTATCATTCACAAAATCATAACAATCTAATCTTGCAAAATTTCTCAAGGACAATAAAAAAAATATAATTATTCCAAAATCATCAACCTATCTTGGAAACAAAATTGAAGACAATATTTTCAACAGAATAATTACAAAAAAAATTTCAAACCCTACCTTAAATCACCACTCGACATAAATCGTGCAAAGAATAATCCAACAACCCTAAAATTTCCCAAAGCTTTCACAATCCTCGAATTCAATCTCAGAGCCAAAATCTATAAACCTGTATATCGAATACTAGCCAAAATCCTCTTAATAGAGTAAATTGAATAAAGTTTTCAATACATGCAACACTATAAACAGGTAAACTACCATGCAAAAAATAGAAAAAGAATCAGTTAACTTGAAAACACTAAATCAAAACTTGACATGCAAGACCAAAAACTAAAATTAAAATAATTAATAAATTCAAAAACCTATTAAAAATCACTTAATTTAAGATAAAAACCACTTAACTCTTACAAATAAAATTAAAATAATTTATAGATCTTATAAAACTATTTAAAAATCTATAAAAAAATCAATTTTATTTAAAAAATCGGGCGAATTGTGAAAATTCAGATTTTAGGGGCTGGCCATGCATGGGACCATTTTGGGTCGCCTAATTGGTCTAGCCGTACCAAGTCCGACCGGAGATGGGTTTGGCCGGAAGGGGTCTAGCCCGATGGCTGGACCCCATTCGACCGGACCCATGTGTAATCCTATTTGGCAACCAAGTCAGCAAAAAAGGGTTGCTCTCTCAAGTTCTCTCTTCTGGACCTGAATTCTCTATCAAAATTTACCTTTCTAAAAAATCTAAAAATACCCTTTTGTAGAGCTCATAGTCAAGATTATGGTCATGCAATTTTTATCATGTTTTGATTTCATATAATATATTATAAGTTGAAAATACTTCAAGTAGGTATTTTAACATTTAAGAACATGCTCCTTCAAAAAATATTAGAAATAACAAATCATGTTAGAAAAATTAAAACTTTATATTTAACACTAGAGGAGAGAGTCCTTTTCAAGAATATGTAACTTTTTAAAAAAATGGTGTAGATTTGATAGGGAAAATTGCACGCGAACTAAAAACTGTTGATTTCAAGTAACACCAACTTTGGATAGTTATAACAGACAAAATATATAACGAAATCCAATCTTTGTTTATTTATGCATTAGCTATACATGTCATCTAAAACATATTATGGAATCGGAGGAAAAAAATATATTATTTGCATATAGTTTTGTAATGTGAACTAGACCCTAGATTTTTAGCATATTTGAGCAATAAAAAAATAGACTTAAAAAATTAAAAAACTATGTCAATTTTTGTTCAATTTTTTTAAAAAAAATTATAAACGTAAACTTCATCAAATTTTACACATTTCATTAGTTTACATCATCTTCAAATTCTAAACACAAATACCACTTTTATGTCGTTAAAGTTGAAAAACTTGAATGTTGTCATCCATTTCCTTTATAAAAGTGTGACACAGGTTTGTACTTTTACCCTACTACTTAACCGAGCTTTAGATCTATGTAACTGAGCAATTGTATCTTCACTAGATCTGTCTCTTCGATCATCACCACTAGATCTAGCAGGTTAAAAGTCTTTAGCAACTTCTTCATAGCCATCTTTAGTACCAATTTTTTGAGGTACACCAATAACAACTCTCATGATCTCGGCAACCATGTCATTCTTCATCACTTCCATTTGAGATCTGAAATCTAATTTCACCTTCTTTGTAATCCTAGATTCTAGAGTATCATAGAGATCTGCAATTACTCTAGGGTCCAATCTTCTCAGAGGCATCCTTAAAGATAAGAGAAACCCTCTGCAACAAACCCTACACCGATCACCTTGTGAAAATCTCCAAGTTGTATGCAAGTTAGAACAATCTGCTATCTTGCATGAACAACTAGGGCAAGATTTGACAAGTCAGTGCCAAAAATCTGTAATCAAGATCATACGATCCCTTTTCCAACAAGATCAACTTTGCAAGATCAACTTTGCTAGGTCAACTTCCACAAGATCAACCTAGCTTCAACAAGAACAAACTTCGCTCCACAAGATCTACTTAGCTCTGATACCACCTGATGCAGTCAAGGATGGTGGATCCAATTAAGGACAGTCTAAACCTTGTAGCATCAAAATTACACAATCGATTACTCAACAAAACAACAATACAATAATTGTTTCAAAGTAATTTCCATTAACATACCTAGCTCTAAGGCCTTCTGGGATAGGACCAATTACAATCATAAACAATCTGCAAGATCAAAAGATCCAATTACAACACTAGCTAGTTTAGTTCTAAAAAAAATAGCAACTGATAGAAACCCTAAGGCAGATCTAAACTTGAGCTCGCAAGCCTCGAAGCAATCTCCTTGTCTCCAAGTGTGTAAACCACTAGCTCTACAATTACCAACTATCAGATAGCAATCTGATCTACTAGATCATGCAAGATCTTTTCCGCAACTTTACCAACTCTAGCTTCAACACATCCAAATTGATGTCCGATTTGATGATAGTGATGACCTCTTTTTTACCAAACAACTACCCAAACATCCCTTAAATACTAATCATCAGCCACAAGTCAACTGGATGAAATCATTAACTCCCCCTAACAATTATTAAATGCAATACAAGTCAACTCAAAATTGCCTTACAAACATTTAATACAACATGTCAACCTATAAAAATAGCTACCAATAATAAATACACCAAGTCGGCCCAACAAATCACACATAACTCTAGCTGGTAAATCGGAACAACTGAGCAATAGTGAAATAACCAAGAAAGCCAAGAATCGTTGAGCACTAGTGTCGACCGAGAACCGCAGGCATCACTGAGTACACTTTCACTGAGCACTAAAGATTATCGAGTTCCTCTAGTAACCGAGCTTCCTTCCATAACTAAGACCATCAGTTAAGGTTGCAATTGAGTAACACTAGCCAAAATACACACCTCGATGCAGTTTCATCAAGTACCCTAGAATGCCCCTGCATCACACTTTTAGATTTTAATAAGGTGTTTCTAGTAGATTGTGATGCTAGTGGTAATTCAATAAGATCTATTTTGAGCCAAGAAGGTAGACCCATTGCTTATTTTAGTGAGAAGTTAAATGATGCCAAGAGGAAATACTTTGTTTATGATCAAGAATTTTATCCTATAGTTCAGGCATTGAAAAAATGAAGACACAAGCTCCTTTGTAAGGAGTTTTATTTGTATAATGATCATCGAGATTTTCAATATTTGAAGATTCAAGGAAATTTGAATCACAGGCATTTGAAATGGGTTGATTTTTTGCAAAGTTAGACATTTTATTTGAAAAAGTGGAGCAAAAGGTATAACAAGGTTGTAGATGTACTTAGTAAGAGACAAATTTTGCTAACAAAGATGAAGATTGAGGTGGTTGGGTTCAAGGAACTCAAGAGTTTGTACCTAGAAGATCGTCATTTTGGTGAAACTTGGAAAAATTTTACAGAACCTGTTACTCTAGATAGAACAAAGTGGTTGAATTTTATTATCTAGGATGGTATGCTATTTAGAGGGAGTCAGCTGTACATTCTACAAAGTTCTATGAGGGAGAATGTCATCAACGAGAAACATAGTGGAGGATTGGTTGGAAATTTGGTCAAGATAAAACCCTTGCTCTGGTTAGTGGGAACTATTATTGGCCATAGTTGTAGCAAGATGTCAATAAGTTTGTATAGAGTTGAAAAGTATGTCAAATAAAAAAAGAAGCAAAGAAGAATACATTGTTGTATCATCCATTACTAGTACTAGAGAAGATATGGGAGGATATTAGTATGGATTTTCTTCTTAGTTTATCGAGGACTGAGTGGGGGAATGATTCAATTTTTTTAGTGGTTGATAGGTTATCAAAGATGGCACATTTCATTCCCTAGAAGAAGACTAATGATGGTGTTGATGTGGTAGAATTGTTTTTCAAAGAAGTCGTGAGACTATAGAGTATACCAAAGAGCATAGTTTTAGATTGTGACACTAAGTTTGTTGGATATTTTAGGCACACAATGTGAAAGAAGTTAAAGATAGATTTAAAGTTCATCTCATCATATCATCCACTGACTGATGAGTAGATAGAGGTGGTGAATAGGAGTTAGGGAAATTTTTTGAGATGTTTGGTTGGACATAAGCCAATAGGATGGGATTTGATTTTAAAATGGATAGAATTTGCATATAATAATTCTATCAACAAAAGCATTGGTAAATCACCATTTCAAATTGTATATGGAAGTAATCCCAAAAATGCTTCAGAATTTAGGAAGATAGACTAAGGAGAGATAAGTAGTGTTGAAGCTAAGGATTTTGTAGAATATTTGATGAACTTTAATGAGGAAGAAAGAAAGTACATTACCAAGATGAATAAATAGTATAAGGCCAAGGAAGATGAGAAATGGAGGCATAAGAAATTTCAAGTTGGGGATGAAGTCATGTCTCATTTTCTGAAGGAGCGATTTCTAATAGATACATATAACAAGTTGAAAATGAAGAATTTTGGGTCATTTAAGATACTAAAGAATCATGATTCCAGAAATGCCTACGAAGTAGAGTTGCCTACTTAGCTGAATATTTCACCAGTATTTAACATTTCAGATCTGACAGAGTATCATAAAGGGGGTGTTGAAGATGGGGTCACAAAATCATAGTGGAGTAGTTCGACAACTACTTCTGCTATCGAGGAGATTGAGGACATACTGGATAGTTGTGTTTGCAGAAGCATAAGGAAAATAACATATGAAGAATATCTAGTCAAATGGAAAGGAAGATTTGTAGAAGATTCATCATGACTAACAAGAGAGGAGGTTAACCATCTTGGTTTCCCTCTACACACCTGAGACGTGATAGGGTCACTTCTCAAATTCCCCTAGGTGTCTAATGCAGGAGCATCCTGAGTATAAGGGAAATCTTGCATCACCCAAAAATATTTTTGTTTTGTCTTTTCAATAAGGGTTGTTTTCAACACAAAGTTACTATTTATGAAAAATTACTATTTTTAGTAAGTTGGTCATATGAGCTTGGAATGTTTTGATTTCACATGTGGAGGTTCATCTTAGTCATATCAGTCTACCAAATTAGTTTCATTGCCATATCATATGTATTGGTGAAGTTATTAATATTTTTGGGTATAGAATATTTCAGCTTAATTTTGAAGGCCTTAGAAGCTCCCAAATGAGGTCAAACCTTGGCTGACTAGAGCTAGCGCAAGTCAGGAACTTTATATCATGAGTTGTCATTTCCAAAAAGTGGTTATAGTAGCCAAACATAGTTGTGGTTAAAAAGTTATGACCTTTGAAATTTGGTCTACCAAAAAATATAATTTGTAATTGTTTTGAGCCTACCCTAATGTAATAAAAATAAAAAATAAAATAATTCTAGGGGTGGTCAGCCTAATGGCTAAAAATTCTAGAACCATCCCAAATGGTGGAAAATTGGCTATATAAGGAAGACCCGTAGTGTTTTTGAGGGAAGTTATGTGTGGTTATTGGAGGCTTTATCTTATAGAATATTGTAAGGAGAATTCCTATGTGGCTTTGCTTGTTGTATTTTTGTACTTTGTAATTCCATACTTTTGGAGATAATAAGAAGCGCATTTTTTTGTTCTTGAAAATTTTTGTTGTCTCTATTTATGTTATGTGTTTGTGGTATTGAGGGGAGCACCGTTCATCACCTATAGACACAACTTATCTCAACAATGTCTCTTTGAGGAGCTCCTCATCATTCTAATTCAATAATATCCTCACTTCAAATAAATAAAAGTGGAATCAAAGCCAATGTAACAATTTTTATCTCTAGATATAATAACAAGTGAAAAAAGAGATATAAATGGAATTAGAGTGCATGAGGTAATCTCATATCAAATATTTGAGCTTCTTATTTTATTAAGGGAAAAGATAAATTTGAGAAATATCAATGAGGACCCTACAATAATTTTGACAAAACTGACATAATGGGAGAGATCTGGTGAAAACTACCTCTGAACAAAACTTGAGTAATTTACTTTGCTAGCTTCTAAAGGTATATCATTATTGGAATTTATATATAATTATTAAATTGATGAGTAATATATTTCTTAGAGGTTTTAGAAGGTAAATCGCTCAAACCTCCAATAATCCATAGTCGAGAGGTCATAGGTACCCCTAGAGAGTCCAAGGCTTGACTCCTAACATGTCAAATGTTGTTTAGCCACTACACCCAACCACAATAAATACTATAGGATCTTAAACATTCTGCAAATGATAGAAACTTTTCTCCAAAGAAAAAGGTAGCATCCCTCTAACTCCATCATCAACTTTGAGGACCAACTATGTGTATAGAGAAGCTAAAATTGTTTATCACTAGTAAATATTGAGTATAGTGACATATTGGTCCCTATGAGTAAATGTAACACCTATACAAAGCCTAGTCCTTGCGTGTATGTAGTTCATATTTGCATATTCCATAATTTTAAAAATGACATCTCCCTACCTCTAACATGGTTTCCTACTTATAATTTGTACAAAGTGTGTCTACCTATACTCCCAATAACATAGGAGAGGAACATAGAAAGGTGAGTCCCACACCAATAGAGAACCTAACAGAACTAGGATTTTCACATATGTAATAAATCGGACTAGGAACCCAATACAAATAACTATTCCCTTGTAGCATAATAAATAAATAAACCCCATACCCCTATTTCAGCCAAATGTCCTTTTCCTATTCAAGTATTGCTTCCAGGAATGTGGAACTTCTTCTAAATTGTAAGGCATTTGTTTGAGTCTTACATCACAAAGTTAATCTAATAACATTACTTACTTCATGATAATATCTAGATGAGTTTTTTGGCTACATAGTTGGAGTGACACACCACCATTGGTCCTTCCTCACTCCTCTTCTTCCTGATATTTGAGGACCTCTATAAAATAAAAACAAGAATTTGGAAACACAATCCCCTCACATAAATAGAAACACTTGTTCATAATACCACATCACATTTTACTAGGACTCTTCAAACTAAAATTTTGTTAGATAAATGATAAAAATTAATAAAACACTTTGCTATCTTAATTTGTATATATATGGAGTTGACTTTATGATAGAACTAATTGCTGGTATTGAGGAACACTAAGAGGGGGGTGAGCTAGTGTTTGATAATTTTTAAATTTACTTAACTATTTACACAACCATAAACTAAGCACAATGAGAAGTAAACAAATAAAGAAAAAAGTAAGAATACACAAAATCACGACATCATATTTTTTGCATGGAAACCTAGTTAAGGAAAAAATCAAGATTGGGATGGATCCCATAATTATCTCTTCAAAAATACAGTTAAACAAATTAAGGGAAATAATACAAAATGAGGATGCAGTAGAATTCAAGCATGCTACCTAGAGCACACCACTCAATTACAAAATACATCTACAACACATCAAACTAACCCCTACCATTAGGTACATAATATCATTTTTCTTCGGCAATAATATCTGGCCACTATGTCACTTGTATCATCACAATAATTCTAGTTTATATACCTATCATCAAGATATCACAAGTTCATTGTCAACTCTAATAATAAAATATGTAGTAAAACCATAAGAAATACACTAATAAAATCTCCATGCTAACATCAACCAAGATTTAGATATCATGTAAAATTTGGGCTCTAAAAAAATATGAGATCAAACAGATTGTATCATCGATCCAGTATGATCACTAATCGATCCACATGTTGACTATCTCTATCTTCCATACTATTCTGACAACCCAATACTTGTAACATCAAAACTTACATAGAACATTACATCAGCTTTTGTGAACTTCACATACCATAGAATATATACCTCTAACAATCTTCATCTAGCGTCACTACTTATAATATTGTCAAACTTCTTCATACTTATCCTGTATGCTACTAACTATTCTTCCATACTTAGGAGATTTTCTATTTTGATCTTCAATACATACAAAATATGTTTGGAGACCAAATGGATTGAGTGTAGTTTCCATAAATGCCAACATAAAAGCACTGTGTAGCGGTGTCTCTTTCCCAACAATGTCCCTCTTTTGAATTGATGGCAACACTTAGAGAAAAATGACTAAGTGTTCCAAGAAAAATACTAAACTTTGAAAAATTGTCTTTCCTAACCAAAAATCTATGCTTCCCCTAATCTAATCAATTTATTTTTCTCACCTAATCTCTCCCCCTTTGGCATCAAATGAAAAGGGGGGAAGAACTAAAAAATTTAAATACCAAAATCTTATAGCATGTTCTTATATACATAGATATGCAAATTATGCTTACAAAAGTTTGAAAATATTAGAAAATTTTCTTTTGAGAGCTGACATCCCAACATCCCAACTTTTCTTTAAACTTTTAGAAATCTAAATTTTTTCATAAACTATAAACATCTCCCTTTGTAATAAGATTTCAACCTATTCCATGCTCTATAATAACAAATAAACAACAATAAATTTATCCTAAGTCATTTGAGACATCCAATGGTTTATAAGATCTAAAAATATACAAAAATACATACTGCAATAATAAAAAATTTGTACTTGGTGCAATGTAGCTCATAGAACCTTTAAGTAGAATTGTAGAAGACAAAGAATTCATAGAATTGCGAAAAATAAGATTGGAAAGACCAAAATTTTCTATACATGAAGTCATATCATCTCCTAATAGGACATTGTTGGGCTTGAGGTCACAATGAATCACTTGAAAAAAGAAATATTGGTGAAGATATGTCGTTCCTTGTGCTATCTACATCGATATCCTTGTTCGATCACTCAAATTTAATATGCATCTATCCACTTCCACAGGATACAATCATCTCTTTAAACTTCCATTTGACATGAATGGAAGAATTAAGACTTTAAAATTAACGTTTGAACATGATAAAATGATTTTAATTATGTTTTGGTGCCAAACTCTCTTTAATGTATTACATGCCCTATTGAAACTTGGGTGACCATCTTCATCTTGTAACTTAAGAACTTTAACAACAATATTTATACCATTCTTTAGAATCCCTTTATAAATTGACCCAAAACTTCCAATCTCTAGAAGATTTTCATTGCTAAACCCACCAGTTGCATCTGCAAGTTATTTATATGAAATGTTTGAAGGCCATACTTTAAGAGTAGGGATATTGCAACCTTTGTAAAATCGATAGAAAAATGGTACCAATAGAAGAGACATGATCAAAATTGCAATGCCAACTACAACTGGAGTCATTACCTTTTTTGAGAGTGATTCCCTTGTGTTTGGTATGAGAGCATGGTGGCAAGTTTATCTACCCACCACAAAGTCCAAGATTTCCCATAATTTCTGAGGTATCAAGTTTTGCAAAAGATCCTCCTTTAGGGACCTCCTGAGTTAACCTGTTTGAAAACATATTAAGATGCTGGACCATTTTCATCTTTTTGAAAGCCACGGGTATTATACCTGATAAATTATTACAAGAAAGATCCATGTATTGCAGATTTTGCAGATCTGCCAATGATGGAGGGATTGGCCCTTAAAAATCATTTCCAGTGCACTGGGAATGCTACCTGAGAAATTGTTTCGAGAAACATCTATAACTAAAACCATAACCGTTTTGCTCATTTCCAAAATAGAACCTTGTAAGAAATTGTTGGAAATATTGAAATAGAATTGGAGATTCTGAAGACCTACAACTTCAGGAGGTATATTTCCTATGAGTTTGATGTGAGTCAAATCCACCACTTCCGATGTTAGAAACTAGTGGGTATTTTTCCTGACAGCTGATTGTGATCAAGATGAATTTGTCTTAGCTTTGGAAGCTTGCCAAGACTTTGTGGGATTGACCCTAAAAGCATATTATTACTAAGTGACAACAATCCAAGCTTTCTTGATTATCCAAAACTCTCTAGAGTTCTTCCCTGTAATTTGTTTCTGTCCAGATGTAATCTTTCCAGATTTTAAAGTTTGCCAAAAGAATATGGAATGGTCGCACTGAATTGGTTTCCTTGTAGACTTACTGTTGTCAAGTTTGTTAGGTTACCAATCTAAAATGTTATGTTTCCCCAAATTTCATTACTGTGCAATTGTAAAATAATTAAGTTATTGATGGCTATCCTATTTTTCTTCTCTTCCTACTTTATTAAAGACCAGAGCACTAAAGGTGAATGCGCAACATTTCAAACACTAGTTTTTTGAGCAATGTTATTGCACCCTAAAACAGTAGGCAGTTTGGCCAACATTCAAAAAGAAAACAAATTTCTCCAAAGTATCTATCAAAAAGATTTAATTATAATATATGCCACAAAAGACTTAATTATACTATATGCCCCTCCAATAATTTTGTAAGGAAATTGTAACGAAAACAATAACAATATACAAGTAAAAGAAAACGAATGTATATTGTGTTTAATCATAATCTAAAAGAATTTGTAGTGCCCAATTTATATCTATAGGGAAAAAAATCATTTCTTTAATGAATTAGACATTATTCATTTAATTTGTCCTGGAAAAATTTATGGGCTTTAAAAATTGTTCCTTAGCAGATTGTTCATTCAACATTCTAATACAGCAATAAAGTAAGTCGGTGTTAGTTGGTTTTGAAGTCAAGAATATGTAAGAATATTTGTGAATGGAAAGTTTTTGAAACTTTTTTTTTTTCCTTTAGTGCAGTCAATTTAGATCAAAATTTTCAATATTCCTACTAGCAATATGATCTTTAATTAAGTAGAATTAATGTGAATCGATTCATCGTTATCACCATATACCTTGAGATTGTGGAGAGTTACTAGTTTTTGGATTAATAGAAGGATAATCTCAGTCTTGCTTCTAGCATGCCCCTATCGCATTAATAACTTTAGAATTAATTTTGGATGATCATATAAGCGTTGAAGGAGACATCATGATAAGCACTATTTTACATTTCAATTACATCGTCAATTATTGAGCATCTAATTTATGGATGAAGAGATGAAAGTGTTGAATTGGTTTTCCTATGATTATTTAACCAAACATTAATATTTACAATAATTACATTGATTTTGGTAAACATTAATAATTATATTGATTCCTATGTATCTTCATTAATATTTTTTATTATTAATAATGATATCCGTACACACATAAGAATATTATCAATATTAATTTATTTATTGTTAACTACAAAGGAAAGTGGTCTCATCTTGAATTAGGCAGGATTGTAGCTTTGAAATTATATGCAAAGTTGGCTAAGTCTCCCTTGAAGAAAAATCTATCCAACTTTTTACAATTTGACTAAACTCTGATCTCTGATTATTCCAAGTATGGATACCATTTTCCATTTTTATATCTATAATGTTTTGGGTAGTTACCAGTCTTAAAGTCTATTAATGATTGAGGTTCTCTCTCCATCCCTTGTGAGAGGTCCAAAATAACAATAAAATCACCTCTTAAAAAGTAGTTCTTATTGGGGAAGAGTGAAAGTTTGTTTCCTATCTCCTTTCAAGTATTTATTTTCTTTTGATTTTGAATTGTTCAAAATATGTTAAATAGAAGGAAGGCAAGATTGTTATTTATATTTCTTATGCTTACACAAATCCAATTTTTTCTTTTTTCTTGATTTCCTCCAATAATATTCTCCTTGGATCCCATAATATTCCTAATCCTATTGAAGGTATTTTTTCTATAACATAATTCCATTTCCAACTCCTGATCCTTTTCCTAAACTCTTTTGAATCTTTATCATCTAGTTTTCTCTCCTCTTTCATTATTAATTTTTCATTTGCAAGGAAGATACAATGCCTGATTAGGTAGTGCTTGTTAGGGGTGTTCATTCTCCTAACATTTCATAGTATTATTTTCATAGCAAAGTGGGAAGTAATTTCTCCTTCCCTACATTAAATAGAGTTTTCATCTTAGTTATATCTATTGTTGTGCCATCTTTATTCCTTAGTTGTGGAGTCTGCGAAGGACTTGCTTCCTCTATTTTTAGGGGGATTCAACATAGTTTGGCTTGAGCTTGCTTGGGTAGCTTTGACTAATTCTTAAAAATAATTCCGCTTTCTCCATTTCTATTTCATCTTCATTATCATCCTTCTCCACTTGTTTCTCCTCCTCATTGTCATTTTTCCCACCTACTTCCATTTCCACTTTCATTAAATTCATGATTCTTTCTATGATCCATGATTTCCCAGTATTTCATCTTCTCTAATTATTTTATCTTCTTTTTTGTTAGAACTATAAATTAACAGACATCTCTTAGTTCTATCAGCATTTCCAGCTCATCATTTATCTGATACTCCATTATTTTATTTTCCAAGAGACTAAGATTTAATCAGATCTCCATTTCTATACTTAACTTCCCTAGGAATGTTTGTCACCTCCTTATTGACCTAATAACTTTTTATTAAGGATAATTTCTCTATTACACCTTCTTGAATATTTTTTAATTCCGCGAGTAAAGATTCCAATATTTGTTATTAGAAATTGGTTCATTACTCTTTTTTTTTTAAAGCAAAAGTGGACGAACCACTGTATATATTAATATTTTATAAAATATGATTAAAAAAAGAGCTCAACCATGAAAGAATTAGTAAAAAAACCTAGCATCGTCGCTCATATAAAAAGATCATCGATATTTACAACTGATTATATCGACGAATAACTGTTCAAACTTACAATTTGGAGAATATCTTTCCTCCCATATTTTCAAAATATGAACAATTAAATACAACTTCATCAGATTTTGACAACATTTAATCATAGTTCAAAATTTCAAAAAAACTATAATGAAATCAATATTATTCCTCCCCAAGTGAAGCCACCAAAACTCCTGACGTGCACTTCCAGCCAACTGGTGATTGGGGAGAAGCTTCCCACCCAGTCCTGCTATCCAAGCCAATGGGTATCTCTTGCTTCCCTCGATAGTTTTGCACACCCGAATGGGGCATTTTCTAATCTATACCAGCGATCACCTTTCCTGTCAATGTCGTAACATCATGAACATCTTCCCGAGAAACATCACCATTATCTTCTTGCAAACCTTGCTCCAAACCCTGATTCCACGTTTGCTTCCGAAGAGTAACCCCTAAAGACACATCCTCGAAGAATTTTAATGCATAGTCATTATTGGAGAAGCTCAGTATATCCAAGATAGCGTAACTAGTATGCTTCACCCTTTCTTCAAGCTATTAGCCTAGAGCCCTTGCCGTAATTTGAAGAATCGATTTCATGATGCGAGGGTTCTGCATCTCAAATGACTTTTGAAGAGCTTCAAACATAACCATGAACTCATGCTTCCGTAATAATTGAGACCTTTGAAACAACCCCCCAATTAAAGCACGCCCAACCCATAAATCATACTGATGCATAGCCTTTCTAAGCTTGTTTTCATTCCAAAACTGTGGAAGAACAACCTTTCTCGCCAAAACTTCTAGTAGTAGGACTGACTGTAATAAATCCATGGCATTCAAAAAGAAAATAGACACCACATTTGATGGAAATAGAAAATGTCGAGATGAAGGGGAGAAAACTTCTTCCCCAATTACCTGTCGAATACCTTGGTGAATCATAGGAGAGTTAATAGTGAACATCGTATCCATTACCCTTTCATCAATTCACAAAGGCAGCACAATTTCATCCACATTGGGAGGTATCCAAATTTGGTAGTTCTTAGGTAACAGGTTCCTATGAAATTGATTGCAGGAATCACACTTGATGCAAGGCTCCACTGGCATTGACATCTTCAGATGAGGAAAGCTGAGAACTCAACACTCTATTAGATGGGTGAGATAAAATGACATTCTCATCTTTTATAAGTGCATAAAAAGAGGGCTTCATAATACCAAGGCATGTAACATAATTAGCAAGCACATGTAGATACATGTAGAAAATTTGAAGGACTAAACCCCATGTGAAAAATGAGCTTATCCGATCTCCTTATCAATCTCACATCAAACTAGATACACCACTTGGCCAATTTGGGAGTTTTTCGTATACAAATGACATCCTTTATCTTGCAACTTGGTAGCAAAGTATAAATTGGCATGAAATTCATTCGCTTCTCCCTATACATTTGTGGCAAATACAGTTGGGGGTAACAAATTATGATTACTGTTGAGAATCCACTAACTCATTGGTAATCAACATTTGCAGGTCGTTGTACTGTTCTATGATTGTTGTAGGTTGTAATGTAAAGTTAGTGATTCCATCGTAGCCTAGATTGGAGAGACAATCTGCAACTTTATTCCCTTCTCTAAGTGTGTGCGATATAGTCACTTCAAAAATTTGGTCAATTAAACTCCAAATTTTTTGTAAAATACATTGAAGCTACCATGAAGATGTTTGTCTCTTGATACACACATTGATTATTACTTGAGAATCACCTTCAATCTGGACCCGTTGATATTCCCCTTTCTTTGCAAGAATTAATCCTGAGAGTAAAGCTTGAGCCTCTACTATATTGTTAGTTCCTGCATGTAAAGGGGCCATTGAAATTGCACGCACATAGCCTTTCCAATCTCTTATGCATGCACCTAGTCCTGATTTACCTGGGTTTCCTCTAGAAGCCCCATCAAAGTTTAGCTTCACAAATCTGATTGTGGAGGCTACCATTGTACTGTAGACCTATCAATTTTTATTTGATTTCTCTTGAATCCAGCTCCTAGTGGGATAAGTAATGATTTCCATTCACGGGTGATACCTTCGTCCCATGTAGTAATAAGTGGATTGAATTTACATTTACTAACACTTGCATTAGTAACCTCTAATATCAATTTTTCAATGCCCTCTATCACCTTATCTAAGAGTGAGAATTCATTTTTGAATATCCTCTTATTTCTTTCCCACCAAATTGCCCAAAGTACTAATGTTGGAATGCATTTCCAGATTCCCGCAAAGAATGCATCAGGAAAAAGGATAGGTCATGCTTGAAATATATCCCAAATGTTATTTTGCAATGGGTTGGGGCAATTTAATTTTTGGAGAGAAAACATCCAGCACTGATATGCAAATTGACACCTTGCAAAGAGATGGTCCACTGATTCATATTCTTCCTCACATAATATACACTTAAATGGAGGAGCAATACTTAATTTTTCCAACCGATCACTTGTTAAAATCCTATGCTTAATTGCTAACCATGCAAAGCAACCTGCCTTTGGTAACACCACATTATTCCAATAGAACATATAGGCTCGAGATGGACTTTTCTTTGATGCAACTCTTTGTAGTATTTTGTAACCTTCTTTAATTGGTTCATTACTCTTATTTTCATCGTTATCTTGATTTATTCAAACCTTAGTCTTATCTTCATATTTTTCATTAATAAAAACTACAAAACCTCCCCCTCCTTCTTTCAATTTAATATTCATGTTGGGCTCCCCTTATAAACTTATAGAGATTCTTTCTTTTTGAATTTTTTTAAGTTTCCTTAATGCTAATTGTTTTTTTCATCATGTTTTTTAGAACAACCCTTGATTATTTAATTGGCCCATAGTAATATTTTGGATTAATATGTAGACTTTATGCCCTTTTTCTAATCTCTAGCAAGTCTATGGTTTAGTATTTGATATCAGTTCCTACTAAAATTATAATTTCTCATATATTAAAATCTAGTTTTTCATAATCGAAGAATGTCTCCATACTATTCTATATGGGTTCTAAGACTTCTAAATTCATATATTCCGTAGGTCGATACCCTATGAATATATAACCTAATAGAAATCATTTATAAATCAATGTATTACCAAATTTAGAAATCTATTCTTAATGTATTTATATCTACATCCAATGAAAAAAAGTTTTCCTTCAAGGGGAAGTATACTTACCTAGTTGGATAGAAGTTTCTCCTACAATTTCATCATGTATTATTTTTACAAAAGGTGGGAGCTCCACATTGCCAACAACCCCAATCTTTCCAATTAATCATGAAATTGATCTATAATATCTAGGTTAAGGGTATGTGTAGGATCATGATATGCTAAACTAGGCCCTTAAGTGGCAATGCAAATTCAGAAAATTAGGTTTAGGCAAGTTGACATAAAAATTTGAACAGGTTATAAATATTATATTAAAAATATGTAAGAAGAGAATCTGTAGAATATTGAACTTAGTTTCTAAGATACTAGGCCTTTTCTGAAAAAAAATTATTCTATATGTTGAAAATTTCAAATTTCAATTTAGTATTACAAAAATTTCAAGAAAATATTATAAGAACTAGGTGTATGTCTAACCACCTTAAACATAATCAAATGATAATTTTTTTTGCCAAGATTCAAGATATAAGTAGTAGACTCATGTCCAGATGTGACACATATTTTATTTTTATTTTTTTCTAAGTTAATAATTAATTTTGATTTTTCTTCTACAACTTTTTCAGAATACAAAAAAATCTCATGTGTGACCATGTTAGCTTAGTCTAAACTTTATCAAATTGAATTTGTTTTTCTTGTAGTAGGAAAAGCATAGAATGTGATACATGTTTTTGATTTCAATAATGTTATATAGTTTGAAAGTTATAGTTATTTTTTAATAAGTCTATCAATCACGACTAGAAAGATAGCGAGGTGTTTGTCTAACCATATTAAACAAAACCAAATGATAATATTTTTTTATAAGATTCTAGATAAAAGTAGTAGACTCATGTCTGGATGTGGTATATATTTTTTTGTATTTTTTTCCAAGTAAATAATTAATTATGATTTTTCTACTACCAATTTTTCTGAATACAAAAAATCTCGTGTCTAACCACCTTAACTTAGTCTAAACTTCATCAAATTGAAAGAATAATTTATTATTATTTTATTAGGTGAAACATAGAATGTGATGTATATTTCAAATTTAAAAAATGTTATCTTATTTGAAAGTTATAGTTGTTTTTCAAAGAGTCAATCAATCTCGACTTATTTTTCACATTGCCACTTTTTGGCATACCATGATCGCACACATACCCTTAATTACCTTTTCTTTCCTATGTAGAATGATTGGTTCGTCATTGTATATCAATTGATTTCTATTATTTTATTTATAAGAGGAGTGACTCTAAATTTGGTTCCCCTCTTCAAACCTTAAATTTGATTTCTCCCATTTGCCCTGGTGCCAATGATTATTCTGATAGTTCTTATTCTTTCTATTTTCATTGCCACCAAGATAAATGTGATTTTCTTCAATAAAAAAATTTAGGATAATGGTGGTTTGACGTATCACCCATATTCTTATTATTTTGATAATTATACAAATCTAGGATTTCTTTGTGAGCTATAAAGGGGCTATCAAATAGGCCAGCTAAGATCCTGATAAAAATGCACAAAAGACAAAAATACTCTATTTTTTTTAATTTGTGAAAATGTAGTAATTTTGTTTGTTGTTTTTTTTCAAAATATGCAGATCATAAAGAACAGATGCTGAAAATTTCACAAAAATATGTTGTGTTTTCAAATTTTTCAAATTTGGTCAATGATGCATTTTTAATGGAGCTTAGTTGCTTCCTATCAAATATGGAAGCCCTTGGTGCAAGAGGTTTACCACTTTTCTAAGACCTACTTATTAATCTTGAACGGAATTGAATTTATCCACAAAGGTGATTGTAAAGGCCATGACTGTAAGATTTTCATTTTTTTGCCAGCCATTTAGCCCTCCAACCCATTACCATTTTCCATTTCCCATCCTCAAAGCTAGAGGAAGCAAAAGCCTTTCTTGCATGACCAGAGCGGTGTTTTGATAAAAAAATTACCATCTTGAAAATATTTACTTTTCATGGAAATATGTTTTTACAAGTTGATCCAAATTAATGCCTAGTGTGTGTGGTAAAAAATGGATAGAAAACTTTGAGTAGTAATGTAGTAAGGACCAAATCCTCTATCATTAGAAATTAATATGAACCATAGGGGGGATATGGTTGAATAATTCACTTGAATAATTCCAAGCAACATGTGTTCTACTCCTTCATCAGGTGAAATATTCCTTGACTGCTTTCAATGTAAAATACTTATGTCCTATAGGATGCAAATTTGAATACTTCAGCTGATATAAATGACATACCAATAACATACACTAATAGTAATAATTATTTCCTATAGGATGTAGACAAATAATAAAATACCAATCAATACAGAAATAGAACAATGATATAGAAATGTACATGTCATAGGAAACATCACTAAGAATGGCTAGTTAGTATAACTAGACATTGTAGTATTAATATACACGTCCAAGTGTAAATGAATGTTAAATCTAAACACAAACATCCTTAAACTTCCTTTCCCCAAAGTTTCAGATCAATCATGTAGGTTTATGGCACAAGGTGCTCTAGACAAAACCTTTTGTAGTGAAATTTAATGCAACTTTTGTCCTTGTATTCTAACTATCTATCTACATTTAGATTTTATTTGGAGCCTATGTTTGAACCTACAAATATATATAAAAGTGGTAGAGGATTAGTCATGGTTGAATACAATTAATTATTATAAAATATATTTTAATATTAACTTCCATAATAAATATATCGACAAGGATGATTTATTAGAATTCCATTCCTATTAATGTTATTATGATATCCTATAATACATAGTTCCTACTACCAATAATAATCTCTTGATGTTTACCAATTATATACTCAACATACCATCAATACTACCTTCACTGTTAATTACCTTATCCAAATTAATTTATTTACCTTAATCTATTTATAATATGCTTTCCTATATATATTTATTGATCCCAATACCCAACTTAAATTTGATGGTAAATTTCATATGAATATGATATAATTATTTCAAAATGTCAAGTGAGAACCTCTATGGAGAGCTCATAGATTAACATATATTTTTGGGTTTAGCTATGATATTCAAAGGCTTAAGAATATGCTTTACCTCTTCTCTTTGAAGGGATCAAAAGAAAAGAAATAACTTGGAATTGTTTAGAAAATTCTAAATGTGGAAGCATATCTCATGTGTATTTTTATTTTTCTTGTTTTCTCTGGTTATAATGAATATATTTTGAAGATAAGTTTGTAGTGATTGTCTTGCCATTTCATTTGGTTAAAAATTTGAATATAGAAAATGACCTTATGAATGTTGAACTTGTGACATATTTCAAAAAAGTGAAAATGGTTAATTATTTAAAATAGAATGGTGTGTCTTCATATGCATTTAATGGCTATGGTGATGTGTGATGTACTAGGTTCATGTGAATTTTGAAAGAGCTATAGTTTTATGAAATGCAATGACATGATATTTGTATAGAATAAATTTGTTGAAAATATTTTAATCACTTTCAAACAAATGGACCTAGAAATTTTAAAGATGATCTAGTCAGTCTATTTGGGTGATAACAGTTGCATTTTGTAACTCATACAATGATTTGCGAACTATGTTATATAAAGCTACCATGATGAATACATAAAACTATATGATTTATGGACTAGATAGGTTTGAAAATGCTCAAGATGGGCATATCAAGATAATAGATAGAAAAGGTTTTCTATCTTCTATGCCAATTGTATATTTTGATTGGAGTTCATTCTATTCTTTTGTGAATCATCTAATAATGTGTTTTATATATGTAGTGCTTTTAAAATAGTTTATCATAAAGAGATTGAGAATTCCCAAATAATTAGTTGTATATTGTGTATTGTAACAAGGTAAATAATATAACATTAGAACATTTCACAAAAGGTCGTATTGATAACATAATTTTTTTTAAGAATAATCAATGTGTGAGGAAATTTCTTCACAATGATAAACTTATTTCATAATGCACATCAATAAAAAAAAAAATATTGTATTTGACCTCTTGTTTCTATTTGGTTTTGTTGTTGTTTGTTTATTCTTTGTAATTTTTATCTTATTTCATAAATAAAAAATATTTGAAATTATTTTTTAATATTATAATATATTTCATAATGAGTGATTTTTAATAGTTTAATCCATAAATCTAAAGAAAACTAATTTTTTCCAATGTATTAAAAATTAAAAAATTGTATCTTTAATAGTTATAATTTATAAAAAGGTGATGAAACATCTAATTTATTTCTTTTCCAAGTTTTATAAGAAAGGTCTTAAGTAAAATATAGATGAAATAATTAATATCTCAATACTTTCAATGAGTAATTGTGAAAACATTTATTATAACTCTAACAACCATTCAACATTGAAAAATTAATATAAAATAAAATTGAAATGGCATACATAAATCCAATGATATAAAAGTAATAGGTCAACATATTTTATATTCAATAATTTAAAAAACCATAAATCTCTTTTGTGAGATTTTTGTTTCTAAGATATATATCTTTATTATGTATCCATATGATTGGTACGTACAAAATACACCACATCCACATCTTTGTTCCCTTGTACCATATAGGTAGCACAAAGTTGAACATAATTTCATCTTCTTACCAGAGACTATATTATCCAAAATAATACATTAGTACATAATTATGTTTGGACCAGCCAAAAAATAAAGCAAGAGAATTTTTTTGGTCTTATAATGTAGATGTAGATGAACTTCCCCTATTTCCCAATTTGGTGGTATTTATATCTCTTTCATTTTTAACAAAAGGTGAGATATCTATTGGGAATTGAGGAGCGATGAGAGTACCAAGAAATGCACCTATGATTGTATCTAATCTGTCAACTACCTCAATCATATTAGGTTGCTCTCAAGGTGACTCCCTTGTTCAAAATAATACAATTTTGTATAAGTTGAGTAAGGCATTCCATTACTATTGATATCTTTGATTCATGAGAATCTATAAGGAGAAAATTGCCCACCACATTTGAAATTCTATTAGGAAAATGCATTACTATTCATTTTTGTAGATTAATTCCTTCAATGAACATATCATCTGTTGTTTTATTCCAAGTCACCAACTCTAAAATTAATATTTCATAGCTGTAAACATTTTCCTTTGTAGTAAGATTTCCACCTATTCCATACTCTATAATAAAAAATAAAAAAATAAAAAAATAATCATAAGTCATTTGAGACATCCAATGGTTTGTAAGATCTAAAAAATTATAGTAAAACAAATAATCCATTAATAAGAAATTTGTATCTGGTGCAATGTAGCCAATAGATCCTTTACGTACATTTGTAGAAGTCAAAGAATCCATATAAGTGTGAAAAATAAGATTGGAAAGGCTAAACTCTGTTATATATGAACTCATATAATCTCCTAAGAGGACATTGCCAGGCTTCAAGTCACACTGAATCACTTGAACAAAGCAATAATGGTGAAGATATGCCATTCCTTGTGCTATCTCCATTTTTGCCCTTATTCGATCACTAAAACATAGTCTACATCTACCCACTTATAAAGGATACAAGGGTATGTGTAGGACCATGGTATGCCAAAAAGTGGCGATGTGAAAAAGAAGTCCTGATTGATAGACTCTTTAAAAAACAACAATAACTTTCAAACAATATAACATTTTTTAAATTTGAAATATACATCACATTCTATGCTTCACCTAATACAATATTAATAAACAATTCTTTCAATTTGATGAAGTTTAGACTAAGTTAAGGTGGTCTGACATGAGAGTTTTTATATATTTAGGAAAATTTGTAGCAGAAAAATTATAATTAATTATTTACTTGGAAAAAAATAAAAATATACATCACATCCGAACATGAGTCTACTACTTTTATCTAGAATCTTATAAAAAAATATTATCATTTGATTTTGTTTAAAGTTGTTAGACATACACCTACTTGTTATCTTTCTAGTCTTGATTGATAAACTTATTGAAAAATAGCTATAACTTTCGAACTGTATAACATTTTTGAAATCCAAAACATGTGTCACATTCTATTCTTTTCCTAGATTTTTTAAAAAAAAAATGAATTTGATACAGTTTAGACTAAGTTAATGTGGTCAGACACGAGAGTTTTTGTAATCTAGAAAAGCTATAAAAGAAAAATTATAATTAATTATTTACTTGGAAATTTTTTAAAAAAAATATGTGTCACATTCGGACACAAGTCTACTACTTTTTTTTTTTTGATCGGTAAAATGCTGAAGCCCTAAAAGTTTTTTATTAATATAAATAATTAATTTACAATGTGACCCCGCTTGTTGCAGGCACTGGTAGGAAAGAGCGGGGTTGAGAAAACCTCCAGCCTTTCCCCAGACCATAGGTCCTGTACTTATACAAAAATTATGTGGGCATACCCATGACTCGACAATTGTCAAGATTTGTTAAAATACATAGTTCCTGTGGGCATTCCCACGGCTCAAAATCAAAACATCAGGCATTCCCACGGCTCAAAATCAATCGATGTTTTACTAGAAATACAAGCTTTCAATGGGCATACCCACTGCTTGAGAATATTGAGGA